>CANYBF011899374.1:0-133599 GCA_948192965.1 Dalechampia spathulata | reverse complement strand
TGGATTCCTAACCTCGAGGTGGTCTGGAGCAACAGAGCATTTTGTATTTTGTATAGTAATGAGGCAGTAATGTATAGTAGTTAGATGGTGGTTTGTACGGATTGTGTAATCAGAACCGTTGTATATTAATAAATATACTTTTATATTTCAGTTTGTACATTCCTTTGAATGTATGTTAAATCCAGGGTTATGTTGGTTCTGTTTACTGTTGTTACCGCCATACTACAGGGTTGTCCCCATACGACGTCTTTTTAGTCATGTACAGGTATCCTTTGTAGTGTATACCGTGGTTTTCCGTACGGGATGTCGTTGTGTATGCTACGGGAGCATGTTCCTCCAGGTATGGGCTGGGGCGTGACATACCAGATATCCAACTGATCAGTATGTGATGCTGACTAACGGGGGAGAATCAGAAAGCTTTGATGAAGCTATGAATGATGAACACAAGAAGGAATGGAAAGAAGCCATGCAAGACGAGATGAAATCCTTGCATGTTGCATGAGAATAACACATTCAAGCTGGTGAAGTTGCCAGAAGGCAAAAGACCATTGAAGAATAAATGGGTGTTCAGAATTAAGCATGAAGAACAAAGTGGTCATCCTCAATTCAAAGTAAGATTAATGGTCAAAGGATTCAGCCAAAAGAAGGGAATTGACTTTGACGAGATTTTTTCACCAGTGGTAAAAATGACATCCATCCGTACAGTGTTGGGGCTAGCCATAAATTTCAATCTGGAGATTGAACAAATGGATGTTAAAACTGCCTTCTTACATGGGGATTTGGAAGAAGAAATATACATAAAGCAGTCAGAGGGTTTTGAAGAAAGAGGCAAAGAGGATTATGTTTACAGATTGAAGAAAAGTTTATATGGATTAAAACAGACACCAAGACAGTGGTACAAGAAGTTTGAGTCTGTTATGGGGAGCAAGGCTACAAGAAAACTACTTCAGATCACTACGTATTTGTGAAGAGATTATCTGGTGATGATTTCATTATCCTATTACTCTATGTGGATGATATGCTGATTGTTGATAAGAATGTTTCTAGAATCAATAATCTGAAGAAGCAGCTAAGTAAGTCTTTTGCTATGAAAGACTTGGGAGCAGCAAAGCAAATTGTTGGCATGCAGATTGACAGAGACAGAAGCGCCAAGAAAATATGGTTGTCACAGGAGAAGTACATTGATAAAGTACTTCAGAGATTCAACCTGGACAAGGCTAAAGCGGTTAGTTATCCTCTTGCTAATCACTTTAAATTGAGTTTTAGAGAGTGCCCTTCTACAGATGAAGAGAAGGAAGAAATGTTCAGAGTTCCATATGCTGTAGCAGTTGGAAGTTTGATGTATGCAATGGTTTGTACATGACCAGATATTGCTCATGTAGTTGGAGTTGTGAGTCATTTCCTTTCAAATCCTGGAAAAGGAACATTGGGCTACAGTCAAGTGGATTCTCAGGTATCTTCGACGATCATCCAAAATATGCTTATGTTTTGGAAATGCAGAACCTGTGTTAGCTGGTTACACAGATGCATATATGGCTGGAGATATTAACTCGAGAAAGTCTACATCAAGGTACTTGATTACTTTTGCAGGGGAGTTGTGGCATGACAGTCAAAGTTATAGAAGTGCGTTGCACTGTCTACAACTAAAGCAGAGTTTATTGCAGCAACAAAAGCCTGTAAGGAGTTGCTATGGATGAAGAAGTTCTTAAATAAACTTGGTATCAGATAGGAAGGGTATCAGCTGTTTTATGATAGTCAGAGTGCTATTCACCTTGGTAAGAATGCCTCCTTCCACTCACGATCAAAACACATTGATGTGAGGTATCACTGGACAGAGATGTGATGGAGACGAAGCAGTTACAGTTAGAAAAGATCCATACTGATGAGAATGGATCAGACATGTTAACCAATATTCTACCAAGAGATAAATTCGAGTATTGTCGATCAGCAGCAGTGATGATAGAGTCCTCCATGTAATCGAGAGGAGAGATTTATTGTGGGTCTCTCTTACATGGAGAGGGATAGCTACAAGCCACCGAATTCGGTGGCTGTATATTGTTGATTTTTTTTTTGATTGGTGGCTGCAAAAATGGAAAAGTCAGCATCGTGTCTGGTGCTGACAACTTATCTTATACATGTATGAGTATCTATAAAAGGCACTCAACCCCCTTCTGCCAAAAACATACAAAAACAAATACACAAAAACACAAAAGAGCAAAACGAAAAATTGCTCTGAGGGTTGGGGAGAGAAAATAGTGAGGTTATTAATTTTAGGTCGGAAAAAGCCACTATTTTATTTTATCCATTGTATACCTATTATTTGTAATAATGGAAGAATTATTGTGAGTTTTTGTTCGTGGATGTAGCCCAAAATTAATGTTGAACCACGTTAAATTTTTTGTATTCATTTTACTTAATTTTGCATTTTAAAAAAAATACATTTATCGTGGCCAACAATTTATGTTTAGTTAGTTGTATTAATAAATCATGGTTTGAAATTGAGGTAACGAATACAGAAGCTTTGGTAAATGGCTGGTTTCTTTCTGAGCGTCTTCATGGACAGCATACAGATGTAAAGGGCCCGTTATCTTTCCTGGAAGAAATAAAGTTTTACTAACATGGAGTTGGCAGATGTCTGGATATGAAGCATGAGTGGTGGCTACACCTGGACTGGCAATGGACGAGCCAGGGACGGGAATACAAATCCAAGTCCTGATCTTTGGATCTGTAAGTGGGTCTTTCTCCTTGTGATTAAAATTTCAAGCGCCCAACTCTAATGCTCCTCGCTAATTGGCAGTCCTCTACTTTCTGATGAGGCGTCGGGCCCAACAGAACCAGAGTTGTAAGGCGAACGACAACAACAACCGCTCACAGGCAAATAAAAATTAACTACGGAAATGAAAAGCCAAAAGATCATTAAAGTTGCTGAGTTGGAAGGGCCACCCAACCAGCAACAACGTCAGCGATGACAAATATTCAAGGATAAGAAGGTTATATTCAGACATCTGCCTCTCATAAGCCACTGTTAGAGATTAGAAGCAGCTTTCTTCTCTCAAGTATATGCTCTCACTAGGATTACTTCTGGTTGAATCCTTTCACAAGATGTATATCCAGTTAGACCAATTCCGGGGCTTACCCTACAACCAATCGTAATCTCTCAACAGTTGCAGCAAACGATATTTGTGTATGAAATATATATGTATATGTATAGCATGAAAACGGGTAACATGTCTTTTTCGGAAGGCCAGCGTGGAATCTTGCAAGGAGGAATGTCTCCTTCAATGTCATTAACGAAGAGACTGAAGATGGATCTGATTGAATCGAATACGCACTTGGGATAAAATGGTTTTCTTTCTTGGCATCATCTCTAATTGACAAGAATCCAAAAGAATTTGTTCACCACGGAAAAACTTGCATAATGTAATTAATTTGTAATTAAATCAACTTTCAATCTACCCTTAATACAAGCTTAAGTAATTAGTTTTGGATTATTGAATTGATTTCTCACGTAATACCCTATTAATGCATGATATTTTAATCCAGTCATTGGCACTTGCAATTGAGCATGGCCATGCTCGTCTAGATTATTAACAATTTAGTATCGATAATAATAGTAATTATTATGATAATCAACAGCTACTAGTAGTAGTAGTAAAAAGATAATAATACATAAAAACAAAAAAGTGGAAGCAGTGAGCAGTTGGGGGAGGATTGAAAGTGGGAAGAAGGGGAAAACAGAGCGACTAAGAAGACAAATGAGGGGTGAGTTAGAGTGCTTTTTCATTTGCTGTATTTGATGTACAAATGGTGGGAAATGTATGTCACGAGAAGTTAAGCTTTAACCAGACCTAATATCACGTGTTGGAAAGTTTTCATGCAGTGTAATTATATTGCAGAAAACAAAAATGGACCATTCTCTGTTGCTCCCGATGCCATTTATCCAACATCCCACTCAGACGTTTTGACCTCTTCTCCATCCCAGGAAACCTTGTACAACATTTTCCCCAGCACATAGTTTTTGAATCCGAATCGGGTACCCCCTCGAGCACCGAAGATCATTTTGTTAACGATGATACTCGGCGATTTATTTTTTAACTCGTTTGAAATACATTCGTGGATACGGCTAGATTAATCCAACTCACAAGTGAACTGGGTTGAGTTGAAAACTGTTTCCTTCTTTGAGAAATGTGGAGGCAGCAAAAGAAATTCTGCAGATAGCTCGGGGGCTAGTGCGACTAACGTGACAAACATAAGAAAATTAGAGATATTACCAACCGAGAAAAGATTCGATAGTCCGTGACCACATGAACAAAGTTAATCTATCTAACTAGCCTTCTTTTTTAAGTTTCTCTCATCATTTATTGCCATAATCGTGCTAGATTATGGTTTAATTATTTGAAACATATATATATATATATTTACTTGTACTGCCACTGTATAGTGCTGCCAACTGCGTGCTTCAGCCACCAACTCTTTTCCTCTCTCTTGGCAGTCTCTATGTGTATTTTAGCTTCAAAAAGGGAGATTACATTGCATTATATTACATTTTTGACGTGAAAATCTAATCATCACGCCGTGTATTAGTTTGAACCTTCATTGCAACCTTCCTTTATTTATACACATCTTCTACTTTTCTATCTTATACATGCCCACTGCTCATATCGTACCAACCATATTAGCTTGGAAAACAAAATGCCTACCAAACTTCAACTTCTGCTATTCTTCATCGTCTTTCTTTTCGCTTCAGTTAACATAATCGAATCGCGGGTGCCTTTTGCCTGCGACCTGAATAACAGGATGACCAGAAAGTTCAAATTTTGCAGGGTGAACTTGGGAATGCAAGCAAGAGTTGGAGATTTAATATCAAGATTGACATTGGAAGAAAAGATAAGATTGCTGGTGAACAATGCAGCCGGTGTGCCTAGGCTTGGTATTCAAGGGTATGAATGGTGGTCTGAAGCTCTTCATGGCGTTTCTAACGTGGGGCCGGGTGTTAAATTTGGCGGCGCCTTCCCTGGCGCCACCAGTTTCCCTCAGGTCATCACTACTGCTGCTTCTTTCAATCAGTCTCTCTGGGAGCAAATTGGACGGGTTTGTATAGCATTTCTTCCCTTTATTTTTCCTTCAAAATCATATCTAGTTAATGGGATACTCATAGTTCAATTAGTCAGTCATTCTGTAATAAAATAATTAAAAATACTAAGAGAAAGCAGTTGAGGGTGAAAGGGTGGCAGCTTTTTATCCTGAACTGGGAATCATAGTAAAAAAAAAATGGAAAGGGCGTCTAGTGTTTCGATTTTTCCAATGACCAACTTTGGCACATGCCAAGGGACGAGCCAATGGGGGGCTAGCTCGGCAGACAGGCGGCTCAGTCCCATACCCAGCGTGCACCACTTATCCCACGCTCCAAACCTTTTCTTTTTCTAAACAAACTCAATATAGTAATAGGAAAAGGATCTTGAAGCATCAAAGTATGGTAAATTTTTATAAGGTTTAATATGAATAAGACAAGATGATTTGATTTTGGTCCCGAGGAGTTGGTGGAGGAACCCCTGTTAATTAATAATCCAAAGACACTCGACTGATGATCTTACACGTAACTTCATATCCTTGAGCAATCCAAAATTCTAATTAAAGAATCTCTGCTAAATTCAGAGAACATGCAATGCAAGCAGGAAAATAGATCAGGTGAGCAAGTTACTTGCCCATGTTGCCTTTTTGATAAACTCCATGATAGTAATCACTTTACCTACAAACCCTTTTCCCGTATTTTCCATCACGTACGATTATGACAGTTTTTCAAACTCATAAGCAACTAACGATTTTAGTAAGCGAATGACAAGTGAATATGGTTGGTTAAGCAGGTAGTTTCTGATGAAGCAAGGGCGATGTATAATGGAGGATTAGCCGGATTGACATATTGGAGTCCTAATGTTAACGTATTTCGCGACCCTCGTTGGGGTAGAGGGCAGGAAACTCCCGGCGAAGACCCTGTTTTAGCTGGAAAATATGCGGCCAGCTATGTCAGGGGACTTCAAAGTAGCACGGGCCTTAAATTGAAGGTTGCTGCCTGTTGCAAACATTACACTGCCTATGATCTTGATAACTGGAATGGTGTGGATCGGTATCATTTCAATGCTAAGGTAAGCGAACACCAACACAGCCTTTAAAATCTACTAAATTTGTTAATCTTGTATTAGCATTAAGAAGTTAGTATCGTCATGAACGGTGATTGATACAGGTAAGCAAGCAAGATTTGGAAGATACGTATGATGTGCCGTTCAAGGCATGTGTTGTGGAAGGGAAAGTTGCAAGTGTTATGTGTTCTTACAATCAGGTCAATGGAAAGCCAACTTGTGCTGATCCTGTTCTACTCAAAAATACCATCAGAGGTCAATGGGGTCTTAATGGGTGGGTGTTAATCTCAATATAATGTATCTTAACCTTTGAAAGTGGATACATCTTCCTCTTGATCTGAATCTGCTGATGGGTTTATGCAGATACATTGTTTCAGATTGCGACTCTGTTGGGGTTTTATATGACAACCAGCACTACACTTCAACACCTGAAGCGGCAGCTGCTGCCACCATCAAAGCAGGACTTGATTTGGACTGTGGTCCATTCCTGGCGATCCATACAGAAGATGCAGTGAAGAAAGGACTGCTAAGGGAGGAAGATGTGAATTCGGCCTTGGCCAACACAATAACGGTTCAAATGAGACTAGGAATGTTTGATGGAGAGCCATCGACTCATCCGTATGGTAACTTAGGCCCGAAGGATGTTTGCGCTCCAGCCCACCAAGAATTAGCTTTAGAGACAGCCAGGCAAGGCATAGTCCTCCTTCAGAATCGTGGCGGGGCCCTTCCGCTATCTGGTAGCCGTCAACGTACTATAGCAGTCATTGGCCCCAATTCTGATGTCACTGTTACAATGATAGGGAATTATGCTGGTATGTGTTTCTTCTTGATGAACACAAGTATTTAGCTTTCAATTTAAATTGCTGTTACATTGGCATGATTTTCCATGAATAGCTGCGGAAAATTATTCCAAACTCTCTGGACATAATCTATAATTTCGGATGCAGGTGTTGCATGTAAATACACAAGTCCCCTGCAAGGAATCAGCAGGTATGCGAAGACAATTCACCAAGCTGGGTGCGGAGATGTGGCCTGTAATAACAACCAACAATTTGGAGCAGCAGAGGCATCAGCCCGACAGGCTGATGCCACTGTCCTAGTAATGGGTCTTGATCAATCCATAGAAGCAGAATTCAGGGACAGGGTAAGCCTTTTCTTGCCTGGACGCCAACAAGAACTTGTAACAAGGGTGGCTAGAGCCGCCAAAGGTCCTACCATCCTGGTGCTGATGAGTGGTGGTCCTGTTGATGTCACATTTGCCAAGAATGATCCCCGTATTGGTGCTATTCTATGGGCTGGTTATCCTGGTCAAGCCGGAGGGGCTGCCATTGCTGATGTGTTGTTTGGAACAACCAATCCAGGTACGCTTAATCTGAAGTGCTTTCTTTGCCATATCGCCCATTAAGTTTAGTCTAAAATGACATGATTTGTCAGAAAGGAAATAGGACATGTTGACGTACAGACATTATTGTAACCTTGAAATATCCTCTAGTTTCATGTGAAATTTTAGTACTTGCAATAGTGTTTTGTCTGTTTGATTGATTGATAGACTGACTGGAAGTGCTTTAAAGCTCTGAAAGATCTTATAGTGGAGCACTACGTCATATAATAATATTCTCTTTTTCATCTTTATTATATTTGTTTCCTCAGGTGGGAAGCTGCCAATGACATGGTATCCGCAAAGCTATCTTGCCAAAGTTCCTATGACAAACATGGGAATGAGACCAGATCCATCTACGGGCTATCCTGGCAGAACCTATAGATTCTACAAGGGGAATGTTGTTTTCCCGTTTGGCCATGGAATGAGCTACACCACATTTTCTCATTCTTTATCTCAACCACCCACCCAACTCTTACTACCCATCACAAATCTCCATCCCTTGGCAAAAAACACGACCATTTCTGGCAACTCGGTCAGGGTCTCTCGTGCTAATTGTCAAGCCCGTCTACGACTTGAAATCAGTGTTAAAAACACCGGCACAATGGATGGAACTCACACTCTTTTACTATTCTCTTCTCCACCTTCAGGCCATAACCATAAATGGTCTTCTTCTAACAAACAATTAATCGGTTTCGAAAAGGTTCATTTACTCGCCGGGAGTTCAAAACAAGTGGAGATCAACATCCATGTGTGCAAGCACTTGAGTGTAGTTGATCAATTCGGAATCCGGAGGATCCCCACGGGCGATCATCATCTTTACATCGGTGATCTCGAGCATGCTATCTCTCTCAAGGCAAACCTGGAAGAGATCAAGCATTAAAAACATTTAGAGGACACTGTTCAAACTGTAACATAAAGCATACTACAAGATTAAAAAGAATGATGATGTTGGTCAACATGTAATGCGACCCAATAAATCATATACCATCTACAGCTTGAGGATTCGAATGACTTTCTTGTATTCTTGCATCATCTGTCAATCTTTTCCCTGCAATTATATCTGAAATCTCCCATATGCAGTGCTACAAAAGCACCAATAATGCTCAAACAGCAACGTCTCATCGGTTGCTTTTCTATCATATGCTCCAATTATTCTCTCTGTAAACGTCCATGCGCATGCAAGGACATAACCTTTCTTGAAATCATAAATATCAGATTCTTACATATTTATTATTATTCTATATTGAATAATGAATGGTAAAATCATCGTATGAATTAAAAATCTTTAAATCAATTATGAGCTTGGAGTTTATTAGCCAAGCAAACCACCCGTTGACTGTGATTTCTTGATGCAGGCATGGGTTTCAAGTTGACGCAAAGTCAATTTAATTTAATTAATTATATTTCTTCCAAAAAATAATTAATTCATTTTAAAAAAGAAGGTCAAAAATAGAAGGCTGAACCCTCACTCACTCTTACCACATACACACGTGCGCTTAAAAGTGTCGGTAATAGAAAGATTAGCACATGACAATATACAAAATAGCTACCGCCCATTGGCCACAAACCTTTCATCACAAAAATATCCAACCCCTATATAATATCTTTTTTTTATTATGTTTTTAATTTTTTTAATTCATTTTTATTATATAATTCTTTTGAGAGTTAATCTTTTCATTGATCCATGAAAATTAAAAATCCTAATTATTATTATTATATTATAATCTATAACTAAATACGTATTTAATTATTATTTTATTAATAATAAAGATTTTATACGGATTAAAATGTATTAATTATATATTTTATATATAAATTTAGCTAAGAATTTCTGCTCATTTGGACTATAAAGCCTAGACCCAGCAGCATCTTCACGTCATTCTTCTTCTTCTTCTCTGCCTATGCTCTATATTCCTCCATTCCTTGGTTCCTGCTGCATTTCTTGCTTGTACTGTTTCTTTCTTTATCACTCTCTTGGTCATCTCGGTTCAGTGGTAGAGGTTCTCTGCAGAATTATTCTCTTAATTTTTTTTTTTTTTGTTAAACTTGTGGATGATTAACGACACTGGTAATTTAGCAGAGAAGCTCAGATGGAAGATAGCAACAGCAGGAATGAGGACCTGTATGCTTCTCAAGATCTTGAGGTACATTTCCATAAACATATAATGAAATCAATACAATGGCCTCTTTCTGCTATTTTCATGCCCTTTGATTTCTGATTTACAGTATTATTCAAAGCATTTCTTCGTAAGAAGAACTACGATTTCATGTAACACTAACATGGAAACCCATCTAACGACGACGTTTTCATGGCTAAATGAACGGCCGATGCATTACATGGCCCATGCTAGCGTGTGGGTCGTCATTCTTGGAAATTTTCTGTCGTGGGTCCAAATAGAAATTTGTTATTTCTTGAAAATACAAATCATGGATGATCATATTAAGTTTATTGTTGTATTTGTAGGCACCATCCATAGCTAAGAAATATGGAGGACTTGTACCCAAGAAAAAGCCCTTGATTTCAAAGGTAACCCTGCCATTTTAAGCTAGGAATACCCTTACTGACTTGTACTTTATATGTCATTTAAGATCATGTTAATGGAATCTCTTCTGATGAGATTAGGATCATGAACGTGCGTTCTTCGATTCTGCAGATTGGGCATTATGCAAGGTAATTTCTTTACTTTCCTTTTCTTGGTACTAATGAACACTAAGAAAAGTGGGTTAGTTGAACTGGCATACTAACATGGCCCTCCAATTCTGGCCATCAATACCCACATGAGATGTTTTAATGCAAACTAACTACTCGGCGTCAAGCTATGATTACCATTATGTTACTTTGTTTATCAGCAAGGAGCTGGAATGAATCAAAAATCAGCCGTCGCCATGGAAACCTTGCAACCGAAGTTAAAGGTACTAGTTGAATGGAATCACGTCAAAATAACGACAGCATATATGTTTTAGATTATAATCTTGTAAGCTGCTTGACAAAATTTGCAGAGAACACCTCACCAACAGCTTCCTCCAAGAAGACCGGCCTGTACGTCCGGTACACATGTGGGTGCTTCTCCTTCATGCGCCTTTATCGATTCATTGTTTGATGACTATCTTTAGTTTCTTATTTTCTTCTTCTTCTCCCTTTCGTTCTGTTTTGCAGGATATTTGAGTTGAGCGCATGAGGATTCACCAAGTGACCTTAATGGCGATGATATATCTTTTTACAAATCATCATGAAATTGTAATGACTGCACAGGGTGCAACTGTCCTTGGAATCTTTCGATTGATTTGGGTTTTAATAAAAATGGAGATTTCATTTATTGCTGCTATATTTATGTTATCGACAGCACATATATTTGCTATTCGGTCACGTTTTAAACGCTAGATCCGCTTTTTCTGCACTGTATCAAGTAAATGAGTTGGATATAACCGGCAACTACCTTAACGCAATTATGTCCTGAAAATAGCACAGTACATGTCATCTCGTGAGTCTGCATTCAATCTCCTCCCTCATCTTTCCTTTTCTGATATTAACTACACTGCCCTGTTTCAGCTCTCCATTTCTATTATCTGGGTGTTCATGAGTTCCTGAGGAAGATAACTCCTGCCTCGTCCTTGTTCCAGTCTTCTTCTTATTAGTTTAGGCCGCCAACTAAATGCTAATTTCCTTGTTGAGGAACTTGAAAAGCAACTTGATTTAGGTTGGATTTGTGAGAATCGGGTGGGAAATTTTTGGTATGAGTGAAAAGTTGGTGACTTGCACTCAACCGCTACTTGTACCAAAAACTGGAGCAAACCCTGTCAAAACAGCATTTCCACAAGGGAATTGATCAAATTCCTTTCTCCATGAAAATCTTTTTCTCCTCACGGACTCTTCCCTTAGTGACATACATGAGGTCCATATGTCACTAGCTACATATATAATATTTAGAACATTCCACTTGTGGGTCATGCACAGAAAATTTCTACCAACTCTAAATTTGTGAAATTGCAATTGTTGAAGACCCAACAAGAAACTATCAAAATACCGCGTTATTAAGCAACTAACCATTCTATTTTCAAGGTTGGTGTTCCTGCTAATTTGGCGTATAAATTTACCATCATCCGTTTCACCTGTATCAGTTGTTTAGCTTACAGTTTTAGGAAATGGCAGTTTCAGTTACAGTGAGACCTTTGCCGTTGGCTCTAGTTCTTGTTTCCATCACTGTATTCTGCTCCAACATAGGTATGTCAAACTGACACGCACATCTTCCTCGGAGAAGTTATCTTTATATTTGTCGTTTGCAATTCACGCAAGTCCTTGACAGGCAAGGCATATGACGAAGATGTGCCTCAGACAGGCGCAGGCGGTTTCGGATACGAGCCTTATACAGGCGGAGGTGTGGCAGCAGACTATCCTTACACAGGCACGGGCGGTGTATCTCAAACAGGTGCTGGTGTTGCAGGTGATGATCCAGCAGAAATTGTCGCCAAAGCATTGCTGTGTTTTAATCAAAAACACGTAAGTCAGACTCTCAAAACTAACCAACCATCATATCTGTGCTTGTAATCTGTCTATGTTTCTCTACTTAATCAAACATTTGGAAAACTTTCAGTTATACAGCAGCTGCGAAGAAGCCTATAGATTGACACAGAATGGAAATCTGAACGTGCCTCCAGATTACGTGGACGGATACTGCAATGGACCATGCCTTACAGAGACGCATTTGGTGCTGAACTGCATCGAAAACATCATGACCCACTTCGTGTTCTACAACAAGGCTACCATACACGACATTCGGGATACAATCAAGGCAGGATGTAGCTACGGTCCTGAAAGAGGTACCTTTACAAGCTTCTAAAACTGAATAACTGCATGATTTGGCTGCGACAGGAAAGGTTGTAAGTTCTTTTGGTCTGTGTCATGCAGGGGATTTCAATGTGGCCGAACGTCTCCAATCCGAAGAAAACATTGCATCCATGACCAAATTCCAGATTCTCTTCGGACTTGGCCTTACAATCATAGCGCAGGCTTTACTGCTTTGATGTTCATCAATATCAAGAACGTTTCATTTGAGATATAGTTATATGCATCCATCCATATGATTGTATTATTAATTAATTTATATTATTACAGAATCAATTATGCATGCATGGAAATTATTTTATAAAATAAATAATAAAAATATTTATTAAAAATTAAAAAATAATAAAATCTAGTTTATAATATAATTCTCGTATTAGTCCATGTTTATTGAAAGAGAGTGGTTTATTAAGAAATTAAAGAAAATAAAATTATTTGACTCATGACTATATAATATTAATTAAAATTATGAAATAAAATTAACACAGATAATTAAAAAAACTGAAAAATAGTAATAGTAAGCTGTTCATTTCTGGTCATGGAGGGAGTATAAAGTACTTTTCCATGGAAGGAGTGTCGACATTTGTAAAGAAAATATATAAAGGAAAGCTCTCCAACGACGCTGCTTCCTTTCGTTTTCTTCTCCCTTTCCTTCGTTCCTACTTCTGCACGTTGATGCCTCCGTAGTTTCGTATGCACACGTAGCATTATCATCGGAGAAATATTGGAGTTTATGAAATTGTTTTGGTCGAAAGATGAAGATCAATCTCAGTAAAATAGCTCGAAAAGTCGAAGTTGATCATCGCGTTCCTCTCCGTAACTATTATAGAATTGCTGATAATCTCCTTCGACAGGTTCTTTGTTTCTGGCGCTCATTGCGTACTTGTTATTGTTTCCAATACTCATTTAGCTTGTTTGAATTACTATTTTAGCTTGATTTTCAAATTTTAGCTTGTAATAGATGTTAAATTAGGGTTTTGAATCCTAATTTATCGTTTTCCCATCACTTGTTTCTTTATCAGGCAAGTATATACAGAGAAGAGAAGAACGTAGTAGATTTGTACATAATCCTTCTTAGGTTTTCAAGGTAATTTAATTAAGCTCTTGTTTCATTCTTGTTGCTAAAGTTTTATTTGCTTATTTAAACTTGTGATTTATGTCCTTTTTTTAAAAATTCAGTTTGGTGTCTGAAACTATTCCATTTCATAAAGATTATCACGTTCTATTTCCAAAGGAAAGAGTAACCTATAGAAAGGTGAGGGTTGATTTTAATTTATTGTCGTTTGACTATGTAAAATGTGATTATATTATGCAATACATGGTTTTGTTCATATAGGAATTGTTAAGAGTATTAGATGAACTCGAATCTTTGAAGCCTGAATTTCATCGTCAAGTGGATGGTCTGAATAAAAGTTTTGCAAGCACTCAACCTTGTGAACTTGATGGCATGGAAAGAATTTCATATGGCTCCGTGCCATCTTCTTCAAAATCTCATTCTGTTAATAAATACCCTAGCATCGATGTAAAGCAGGTATTGACTTAGACAAATCTCTCCTTATTACAAGCATTGCCGTGTCATTGTCATTTTCATTTGTTTCTAGTTATTTTGATCTTTATTACTAAACTATTGTGTCATTGTAAATATTGTTTGTGTTTTTAGCCCTCTGGAGCTGCACTTCAGTTTTCTTGGAAGTATGATAACAAGCATACTCAAGTTTCAACGTCAAACTCCTTGTCAATCGACAAACAACTTAATAAGTTGTGAGTTTTTATTTTGTGCATAAAGTTTTAGATCTTGAAACTGCAACTGAAGAACAAATTGTCTGGGACATGGGTTTTAGTTGATTTGAGTTTAGAGTAGCAATTGGAGACATCGCTGCTTGAGATTTCCTTCTCTGTGATTTTCCCATGCCTGCTTCGTTTCACTTCTTTGGAGATTGATCTTTTGAAAGAAAACAGGTTTATAATTTATATGGTTTGCCATTTGATGCGTGTTCTCTTGAGTTCTTTCATAGTTGCTGTAATTTTCCTTTCACTTGTGTATTTTTTTATCCTATTGGTTCATCTGTTGGTGCTTCTTCTTCTTCATTTATATACATTGTAGAACCACATCTTGGATTTCTTAATATGCAGATCTATTAGTTTGCCTCTTCCCAAGCAAGAGACTTTGTCTAGACACTCATTTTTGGGCCCTAATGGTCTTCGAGGCCAATGGCATGGGCCTACTGCAGAGATAAAGGTAAAACCTTTGGCTGGAATTTTTTCTTGTAATTCTTTTGTTTTCTCTTGTCGTTTCCTCCACTTACCATCTTAGTTTGTTTGTTTATATGTATGAGGGCCTTTGTGCTGTCCATACATGCTAATTGCTTATATTTGTCCACTGAACTTTTACGCAGGTTCAGTACCCAAAATATGCTGATTTTGCCTCTACTGAAAATTCAAGGTGAGTACTCCCATTGTATTTTTCTTAGACCCTGATATGCCCTCATCTTTTTGTTTTCCCTTTTGTCAAGTCCTTATGTGCTACAACAATGTTAAACTATTGACTCTACTCCTTATAGTTTTGAAGTTTCTTTCTCTAAATGGCACCTGCTCGTAACATTTTCCATCTAATGTCATCTACAATGCTGTAGTCTGGATCATGCTGGACTGTCTGACAATGCTGTAAACAATATTGATTTTGGGGGAGTTGGTTTGGCAATGGATTCAGTGCTCTCCTTAGATGATGGGAGATGGCAACGCCCTGCCGAAGAATCTATCCCTGCATTACTTCATGAAGCAAGAGAAGATCCTTTTCAATTTGTTGGTATTACGCAACCATCCTCTCCGCCTGTTCTTGCTAAAATGCAGCAAGATCTTGCTCCAATTCCTCCATCTGGAGTTGCAGATCCAAGACCCGGACCAGCAAAACCTTGTCAGGATGGAATTTTGAGCTCAAGTTCATATCAACATTTACACATTGTATGTGCCTTATGCTACTTTCATTGCCTTTAAGAATACACATGTTTTCATTTTGGTGTAAATTGTTTTGGCAGCATTTTGATCTTCATGGCAATTTATCTGTTAACTTCGATTTGCTTTAAATTCTCCATCTTTTTGATACTCATAATAATGTTTGTACACAAAAATTGCAGCCTGTAAATTTGATGGAAGACTTTTTGAGGTTAGCACATACAAACACACAGAAAAACTTGGAAACTTGTGGCATTCTTGCTGGTTCACTGGTAATTGAAACAAAATTTCTCCAGCAGTTTAGAACAATATTCATCTTGTTCCTTTCTGAATGATCATTATCCATAATTCCTTGTATTTTCCACTCTTTGTTCCGTAGAAAAACAGGGTTTTCCACATCACTACACTTCTAATCCCAAAGCAAGAGTCAACTTCAGATTCGGTAATTGATAACGTTTTACTGGTTTATATGTTTTTCTACCATTTGTCTAGGAAGTTTCAGTTTATTTGTATTCATGGAATTTTGCATCTTCCTCATGTTCATAGCTTTAGGTGTACTACTCTTGATCAATGAATTACTCTGAAAATTCTCAGATGAATTTTTTTTTTTTATTTTGGGATAAAATGAGTTGGAGCCTTTCTACTACCCGTAAGACAAGATCTTGCTGCCTTTCTACTGCTCCTAAGACAAGAAATGCTTGAAAAGCATTTATGGAAGCACATGCATTGGTCATTATATTTTACACTTAAATTTTCGTCCCTTATTTCTGCATTTTCATACCTTGTGCTTCTTTGTGCATGTGTGTGTCTTTGTATCCCAAGTGTGATTAAACCTAGTTTATAAACAATTGTATCCCAAGTGCGCTTGGAAGCATTTCTAATTTATTTGCTTGTTGCTACCTTACTGGAATTTTCATTTATGTTATATTCAGTACGCACATCAACCTTTAACTTCGTTAATCAACTTATGTTATTTGTGCAATATTTATGTACATTAAGTTCAAGCTATTATGGATATATTGGAATGCTCTTAGCTTTCTTTCTTATTATTTTATTTATGCCTTTGCTGTTAATAATAAAATCATTTGTTGAAATTAGTATATTGTTCAGTGTCAGACATTGAATGAAGAAGAAATATTTGAAGTTCAAGACAGGCTGGCCCTCTTCCCTCTTGGGTGGATTCATGTAAGTTTCTTGGAAGCGATGCTAATGGATTAATGTAAATCATTTGGAATACTTGGGTGGAATATCTAGATTTCATTGTTTTCTTCTACCTGGTTCTTAATAAGGTCAGCTGTTTGCAGTATATGCTTTATGCTTATGCATTAGTTTATAACTTGTTTCTTCCATGTATTTCCAGACACATCCATCGCAGACTTGTTTCATGTCTTCTGTTGATCTTCACACTCATTACTCATATCAGGTAACTGTTACTAGTAGTCATCTCTTTCGTTTCTCATTGCACTTACTCAAGTTGTAATGTCTCTAAATTCTTGATGATCCTTTTCTCTTCTTTGCTGAGAAGTGGTGTGTTCTTTGCTTTTATTTCCTTTGGTTTAATAATATTTGCAGTCAATTCCACTGCAATGCTAAATTTCCTGCCTGTTTCTGTCCTTGATATCTTAATTAGTTCTTCCTACAGTGTTGACAATTGTCTGGCATATTTTGTATCCTATACCCTATGTAAATCAGAACACCGGTTATTGTTTGTTTTGCTCAAAAATATCTTGATTCTTCAAAATATTTCAATATTATTTCACAAGACATCTGACAGCATGCAGAGACCTCTCTATCTGTTTTAGTTCTTCATACTAGCATGCATGCAACACTACATTTGGCTGAATGACCTTTCAATGTCTGATCTCAGATCATGTTACCTGAAGCAATTGCAATTGTCATGGCGCCAACTGATACATCAAGGTAGATTTTCATTTTTCTTTGAACAATCACTTCGTTTTTTGAAGTAACAACTAATAAGTAAAGCAAATATGTTCACCTGTCATTTGGGACAATGTGGGTGTCGTCCTCGAGTCATAACTCAGCTTAAACCATATGGACCACATGTTGGCTGATATAAATCAATCAGTTTATCTTCTGGCTTTTTATGTGTAAAAAATTATTTGTTTGACATTTTGATTAAGTTTCGGTGGGGAAATGTTTTGGCAGCAGAATTTCAAAATGTTGAAAATCATTTGACTTTGAAAAACTAAGGATCCAGTTTTTTTCTTTTCCCCAAATGTTTTCATGCCTAAAATCATAAGGTGGAGTTTTGTTTCTTTGGAAATGTTTTCCTCATACTTGGTGATATTAATGTGCTGACAACTTGTTCGGTTGATGCAGTCCACATGGCATATTTCACTTATCCGATCCAGGTGGTGTGTCTGTCATACGAAATTGCCAGCAGAGGGGTTTTCATCCCCATGAAGAGCCATTGGATGGAACCCCAATTTATGAACACTGTTCTCATGTCTATATGAATTCCAAGTTGAAGTTTGACGTTATTGATCTTAGGTGAGCTTGCATTTCTTTAGGTAAAACATTGAAGAAATCATTTTTTGCAATGAAGTATATGTCACAATGTGTTGTATATTCAACTTGTTTTTGAATATCAACTCTGACAAGAAAATGGCATATTCATTCTTTGAATTGTCAGTAGGTTCTGGGGAGTATTTTCGCATGTTCTTGCTCTAAAAATTTTCATTGTGGAAGAGAGTTGTGTATAGTTTACATATTGTGAAACCCTGTCTTGTCTTAGTAGAGCACTTCAAAGAGGGTCTTACATTATTCTGAATCTAAATCTAAATTTTGGAACAATTCAATTGAGCTGTGTCATAATTTCAACTCAATATAGATTCACTTCTTTACGGCATGTTCTGAATTATGTTTTGACAAATATGCGAGGCTGTTAAATGATTTTGAATGATCCTGTCACACAAAGTAGCACCTTTAACGCTGGACATGTTCTTTCTCTTTTAGATATAGCAAAGAATGGCTGCTGGATTCTTATTTGATAGCGCTTATAGGTAGCATTTTCGTCTTCCTCTGTTCTTATCATCCACTAGGCTGTAGTGGCTTCGTGCATATGACTTTTGTCGGATCGATTAAGTGTTAATGCCGTTATGCAGAGGCCGTGTTTAAGTACAGTTGACAAGCATTGCAAGAAAACTTGGTTTATTATCATAGTACATCTGAATGGATATTGCCAGATGATTAAATTTCGAGTTACGAGTCAATATCGGTAACATGTGCATGGATCATTTGCTACGTGGCTTTATGAGAAGAATACCAATTGACTTTTTTGTTATGATTTTTAATTGTTTCCTGGACGTTAACAAGGCTAAGAAATGTGCAAATAACCCTATGTCTTGCTTCAATTGATATGGTGAGAAAGGGGGTTGTCAGCGGACTGCAAGGACGTAAATGACGAGGCAGAGAATTGAAGGATCATTCAGCGGTTGCTCCCTTGTGATGGTGAGGAGGCCAAGACCCATGTGAGCCCTAAAACATGGACATAAGTTCTCCAACCAATTCAGCTGCCAAAGCTCGGATAACTGCAACGAAACGGACTCTCCAGGGTTTCCTTCTATTTTGTTTTATTTGTTTTGTCTGGAATGTGGAATACCCCACTCCTCATCATTTGGAACCACTACATAGTATTTCCTCCCTATTCTTACTACAAACCACCCACATCTTGCATTTTATTTTCAGAAAATTCTTACAGGAAGACTGTGAAACTGTCGACTTGATATTATAACTAATCTTGTTAATTATCTGGATGGTAAAATATATTGCCGTTTGAAATAAATATCCAGTTTGTGTGGTGTCGTTAGCAGTTAATCCCCCCGAAGCACATCCCATTCCAAGAATTATCATATTTAAAGTCAATTAGAAGGTTCAGGTGAGTTGTGTGATGGAACATGGAATTATTAATAATTATCAACCCTCCATATATTCTTTAGAATACAAAATATAATTCATTCTCCATCCTATCTATAATAAATAAATAAATAAATAAATAAAACCATTAACTGCTTTACATACTTTTCTGAATATAAAACTATATAACTAAATAAGTCAATGCTTCCATGCACACATTAAATTAATTAATTAATTAAATAGAGTTCGGTATCAAAACAATTTATTAAAAAAGAAAAAAAAATATTAATTTTGTATAATATTTTAGGTTGAGTAGACATTAATAAATTTATTATTCGAGGGAAAAGGGAAGACTAGAAGCCCTTAATTAGCACACGTGGCAAGTTTTATGGCGCTAGCATGCATCCACGTCATTATCGTCAGTTCTCTCTCTCTACCCACCAACTTATACTTATATTAAACCTAGCCTGCAGATACCTGTATCTGGGTATGTTGAATTCATCAGAATAATGGGAAGAGCACCTTGTTGTGAGAAGGTTGGACTCAGGAAGGGAAGATGGACGAGCGAAGAAGATGAAATCTTGACCAAATACATTCTTGCGAATGGAGAAGGCTCCTGGAGATCACTACCCAAGAATGCTGGTACCTTGACTTTCTTTCCAACTTCATTCCTTGCTGTTTTGCATGTTCCGAAATGATGATCGTGTATTATGAGTAGCTAGTGAAATGTTGTTGTTTCTTTTTCAAGGGTTGTTAAGATGTGGGAAGAGTTGCAGATTGAGATGGATTAATTACTTAAGAGCAGATTTGAAGAGAGGGAACATCACTCAACAAGAGGAAGAAACCATTTTCCAGTTACACAGAGCTTTGGGCAACAGGTAACAGTTATACTTATATACATGCTAGCAGAAATGAAGGTCTTGTTTGAACTGGAACTTGAACAAGAGATGATAAACGCATTTGCCAAAATCTAACGATGGTCCGTTTTAGTTATCGTCATTAATAAGTTGGCAGGTTCGGCTTTCTTCTTTATGGGTTTTAATCCTAACCTCATCAAGCATTTTGGCGATGAGTTTCTTTCAAAGAAAAGTAAGGAACGTATAGGTCTCAATGCAATAACTAGCATCTAATAACTTTAAAACCTGACATACTTTTTAAGCTAAATACACTACCATACAACTAATTTAATGTATGATTATTGAAATTTTACTCCATGAATGGGATTATTCACTGGATTAACAAAAGTTAGTTATTTTTCTGGCTCCTTTGATCAACTAATCGACAGTTTACCTCACATTTTACACGTTCATACTGTTCATAACATTCCATAATGAATTTCAAATAGGCCCACTAATCTTTCTTTCTTTCTTTTGGTTTGGAATTTGCATGCGAGTCATTAATATGGAGTTTGATTCGGTCAAGATTTGTGCTTAGTTCTGTTTTGTTTAATGAATCTAGATGGTCTTTGATGGCTGCTCATCTACCAGGAAGAACAGACAATGAGATAAAGAACTATTGGAACTCTCATTTGAGCAGAAAAGTTTACAGTTTTTCCAGGAATGGTTCTGTGTCCACCATCACCATGGCAAGTATAGTTGGAGCAAACAAATCTAGATCGAGCAATAGGATAAAAGCTAAATCAGCCGTTAAAAAACTAAAGCAAGCTACCCCAGATGCTGATCATCATGAAGCGGAAGTAGCTAAAGAGAAATCAGATATAACGTCATCAACGTCATGTGTAGAGCAAATTAAGGAAAGCCATTGTGTTGAAGGTAGGAGTAAAGAAAACAGTGGAAAAGAAGAAGTTTGCATGGATGATGGAGAGTGTGAGGTATGCCCTGGAAAGGAAGGAGAGTGTGACGTCTTGGGGCCATATGAATGGCTGGACAGTGAAATAAATCGCCTTAAATATGGACCGAAAGCTGAAGCTGTAAATCCAAGTGGGAATGATGGTGATAACAATACCCATCAAAATGAAAGAGAAACAAGAAACAGAAATGAAGGAGAAGGAGTGATGAATATGGGTCCAGACAGAGTGGCTGCTAGCTACTTGGAGAGAGAGGCTAGCTCTGCATGGAGCTCAAATGGAGAAAACACTAGCAAAGATCATTGGTACAACAATTGTGGGTCACCCATGATCATAGGGTTTGATGAAGAAGATTGGCATAATTTAAGCTTTGATTGGGACACAACAACGGGTATAGAATTTGCTGATAATATACAAGAACTATGGGATGAAGGAGAGAAAATTCTATCTTGGTTATGGAGTTGAAGTTGACTCGTAAGACAATGAAACTTGTGCTACCTTGATCGATCCATGTGATGTTTTGAGCCAAAACTTCAACTTTAGTTTGATGTTTAGCTTTTGTCTACTTGAAAATGGGAGCTAGTGTATGTATTAGGTTTAGTAAATGAGAGTTTTAGGCTAGTTTAGCGATCAAGCATTTATCATAAGGCTGTTTCCCTTTCGAGTGAAAACAAAAACCTAATGTTGAAGTCATTGACATGCATGCAAGAGAGAGGGTGGGGTGTTACTTTCTGTATTGGTTGGGCGTTGAAAAGGGTCCTCCTTTCTTTAGTGTCATATATCCTTAGAAAGTGAAGCAATTAGATACGTAAATATTCTTGTCATTTTCCATGAAAAGCCGAAAAGCAAAGGCTTGTTGTGATTGCTTTGTCCAAGTGTTGTACTTGTAATTATCCTCTTCTATCACTTGCATGCCTCAAACGAGTCTTTTAGTAATAATAATGATGCAAGGAAAATGAATCCAACCAACCAAACAAACAAACAAACATTCACTCATTGTAATAATAATAATGGGCATCACTTGTGATGAAGAACACCACAAGGATAATAATATTAATATCAATCAAGCGTTTGACTGCTGCATTAATTTGATGAATGGAAAGCGATCATCTTATGCATTGGTTATGGGTTGCTTCACTAGCAAGCTTCTGGTGAAACCATATTGCGTGCACCGGCTTCTAACCTCCTTGGCCATATGCGAACTAAAAGTGGGAGCTTGCTTAAAGATGTTGTTGCAACATACTGAAACTCTAGAATGAATTCCAAGACTGCAATGGCCCGAAAAATGGCATTTCCTGCCTTTCATTATATTAAACTCTCTCACAACCACCTATGAACACACCACCAATTCACAAGGCAATAAGTATGACGTAATCATCGGAACAAGAAAGACTGAAATACAATAAGAAGCCTGCATAACATTTGCAGAGACCGTATTGCAGATGGAAAACCAGTCAAAAGCCAAAGCACGTTGCAAAAATATAAAGATAATTGGCCCCCTGAATTTCTAACTTCTGGTACCCAAAGTTCGACTTCGAAGTCTGGCCATGCCTTTGACTACAGATTCAATCGGCAGATCGACCTGCTCATTTCCAAACCTCTTATCGATGGCATCAACACCAAAAGATGTCAGCAATCAGTTCATCAAGAAGAGTGTTGTATATTTGGCCCCCAATCTCAACCCCGATTGCAAAAGCATCAACTTCAAAGTCTAGCCATCTTCCGTATCGGTTACTCATGTCCTTGTCTACAAGCTCATCCACCATGCAATCCACCATGCCTTTCCAAGCTAAGATCTCCTTCAGCATTTCTGCAGCTAGGCGTTCTTTTCTTTTCACCATCATTATTCCTTTTATCCACGCTTTGTACCCACCACCAACATACCGCCTAAATCTTATGTCCACGCCTTCACCAACAATGTCAAATATAATCTTCCGCTCTAGTCTAGTCTCAATGCTAGCAGTAGCTCGTCCATCTTTGTGACATTCCACCAACTGGTTGAAAAGACGAGGATTTATAATCTCACAAGTTCGACCTAGTGCAAATTCCTGTAACATATATTCCAGATTATGAAGTATCTCATGCATATAATCCATTTCCCAGTTGGTTAATTTTACTGGATCTGTCACTACTAAGGCACTTGTGTGCTTCATAGCTGTAATGCCATTAGACATTGAAGAAGCAGAATCTGATAAATCCATATCGATGTCAACATGTTGCAAATTGTTCGAACTGCAACCAGGCGCTTGAATAAACGAATACTGCTTGCTACCTGCAAGTACTTTTATGTTGTTTAACTAACGGCAAATAATAGGCTGAAAAAAGCATTTGGAGTATAAGATTAGCAGCATAAGCAGTCACTACCTTCAGTACTGCTGCAATCTGTGCTATCTAGAGAACTGCTACTTTCAGTCGAAAAGGAAGGCTCAAGAACAGAAACTGGACTAGGACGTCTGCAATCAAGCAGCTTTCTGGAATCATTTGATTTGTTGCTGCACTCTTCCATCTCACTAACTCCCTAACATGTCACAATTACAACAATTACTTTAGCCGTACAAGTATTGAGGTATGAGCAAGAAACAAGCATCTTAACAAATTCAAAAATGAGGTTTATTTATTCGTAAAATTAAATAGCCAAGATAACCACACAATGAAAGAGTAGCAAGACTTACTTCACCTAGAGGACCCCTGAAAATGTAGAACAATATCAAAAATAAGAACAATAAAAGAATGTTTTTAAAAAAAAAAAACAAAAGAGTGGACTTCAAAATATATACATGACGTAAGATCTCATAAGGAGTTGATCTAGACCATAGACAGGAATTCAACAAAAGATCAATAAAAGCATGCCGCTATTCAAGAAAAGCAATAAATGAGCATCCAGAAACATGAAATATGCCTTAGTTTAGTCAATTTGCAAGGAATTTCCACACGGGTTGGAACGACTCACTAGTTTTGAAGAAGAAAAAATGAATATAGACAATAAACATGTAATTGAATCAGATAATTTGTATCCAGTAACAGAGAAGACTTGCTCCCGAAAACGAAACAAACACTTCTTATATACAAGTGCACAAATGTACCAAGCAAAACACAGTTCAACAGAGTCATTTACCTGAAATAAATGTTTCAATCCGAGAGCTGAAGGATCAGTTGAGAATGCATCAGAACTACTGCTGCCATACGATTGATCTATTAGCATCAGGTTTTGACCGCTGTTATCATGTAACTTTAGAGCACTCCCTCCTGAACTTAGAGCACTCCCTCCTGAACTTAGAGCAGGTGCCGTAGTCTGCATAGATGAAGCAGAACCCAAGGAACCTATTCCAACGGAGATCTGGCTAGAAGACTCCACACTGTTGCTTAATTCTCTTAACTTGTGTTCCAAAAGATTACTCAAAGCATCTCTCGCAATCACGTTGCATCCCACTGAAGATAATTTCTTATCATCTGTTCCGAGCAACGACCTCTTGCCTCGGTTATCCATGGAAGAATCAGCCTTTTTATCATATTGATCGGCTCTTTCATAACCAGGCGTTGATCGTGTCAAGCGAGCTGTAAATGTAAATGAAACAACATCCATGCTTTTCTTCTTAGTTTCTTCTGCCCAACTACAGCGTCTCTCATTGACTGGGCTTGATACAATGTCCTTCTGATTATTGTCAATTAACATGTTATCACCCACGCAATTTTTCTCAATATGTAAGGTCCCATCTATGGACCTCTTCCTCCTGGGAATACGCCTGTTACCATAACTTGAGAGTCCCTTTTCGCTATCTGTTACATCTGAGCTCAACTTCCTGGCTGTAGATTTGGAACCAGGGGTCTTCCCTGATGTTTTGTGCCTCAAAGCAGGATTAGACAAAGGCTTTCTAACTTGTGAATCAGAAACTGTTGACTTCGATGATTTATCCTTATTCAAAAGACTATTTTGTTTTTGATTATTTTGCCTGAGAACTCCAGCAGGATTATGTACAGAATTTTTTAGCGAAGTCTTTTGGATATTTGGTTGGGTCCTTGAAGTCTGGCTAGATGTAGCGTCACTCTGGTCTTTCTGGCCTCCCAACACTCGAGTGCTAATTGAATTCAAATTTTCTCTTCTTTGAACATTGACCTTTGCTTGGATAGCAAGTGAGATAGATTTCCCCTTGTTCTTTGAAAGGGAAGAAGAGACTTCTTCTGTCTCAGGTAAAGACCTGAAAGATGTTGTATCAACTGAACCATTCCAGCTTTTGTTCAAAGGCTGCCCCTTAAGATACTTGGCAGCATTTGACTCAGCCGGTCTTTGAGAAGCTTCAGCAGGCCGGGATGTTTTTTTAGGGGCTTCCATTTTCTCTTTCCAATCTCGAGCTCTCAGAGGTACTGAAGAGGAGCCAACCAGTGGCATTTTTTGTGCACCCTCCAGTTTTTCTTTTAGATCCCGAACTTTTAAGGCTACTGAAGAAGATCCAACTGCAGAAATTCTGGCCTTTGCAGTAGCTCGTGGGCTAGGCTCAATAATTTTTGCAGCCGCCTCCATTATGTGAGCAGCAGTTTTACTTGGTATGAAGCCAGGATTTTTAATGGGAGATAAAAGTTTATGATGAGTAACAGGAATTGATTTAGCTGATTTTGGAGGCAAAATTTCCGTTTGAAATTTCTCAATTGGTCTGCTTAACACCTTCTGAGGCTTTGGGTCTGGAAAGTTTCGAAGGCCATCCTTATTGAGCAGATTTCCAGAATACATGATTTCAGGATCGTGATAACAATCAAAATGTTTCCTCCGCTGAGATGCCTCCCTAAGAGATTGAATATCGAAAAATGGCGTAGAGTTTTGCTCCGCAAAACTGGACATTGGCATAGAATCTAATCCCATAAGTCGGGCTACCACCCCAGGGGCCCTAGCTCCAAATCCTTCATCATCCGTAACTGATGAAGCACAACTATAATCACTATTTTCTCTAATGCTCAATCCTGCTCCACTTTCATTCTCATCCACCTGCAATTATTACCACAGCGAGTCAGATAGATCACACTCTAAAAAATTGAATAAAAGGTTAGCGAAACAACTTACCAGATTTATCCTGGTCATCGGCAAGTTCCCATCGCTTCTCTTTCCTTGTTTTGAATGCACTGCAAAGAATTCAAACCACAAACCATAATAAACCATAATAACGAGGCATTTTCTCATTACTATAAGCACACAGAAGAAACATATACTTGGTAAGTCTGATTTGCTTGAGAATAACTTCTTCCTAGATTTTGCAGTCCAATCAAACAGCTGAAAGAAGCCACCAACATAACCTCCTCCATTTTTTGAGACTTCTTTCTCAAATCCCATTTTTTAAGAATCAGTACGAGAAGACAGAGAAGCTTTGTCCATCTACAGCTGAATTAAGTTCAAAACACAGTTCATTTCCCCCCAAAAAAAAGCTCATTAAGCACTTAAACTGATTTTTACCAAATGCTCTGAAGATTTTGAGATTCAAAATCATATATTAACAGCACTGATTTGACAATAAACTTCAATACCATAACTTCTCCAGGATTGAACTTCTTCAGGAAGAATCAATCACATGGCAAGGAGAAACACTGGTTATTTCTATCCAAAAGCATCTTCCACATTTTAGTCATTCATCATCTGCCCATACATAGCCTACTCTGCACCGTCATTGTAACCATAGACCGACCACTATGTCTACCGAGTAAAAAAATAATAATAAAACGGCTTAGAGATCATCAAATGACAACACTTTCATTTGAATCCTTTCTCCAGTCTTACACCCAGAAATATAATCCCTCGATTAATCTAAAGACACACCTGGAAATAATTGAAAACAAGAAAAGTTAACTTACAGGTTAAAAAAACTGGGAAAAGCAGCTCCTTTCTGAGCTTCCACTTCTATAGCTTAAGCTGAACTAACTGCAGCACCGAATTTGGGATTAGGGTTCATGGGGAAAAAGAGAGACAAACAATTGAGCATGATTAGGACAATCCTTTGAGAATGGAAGGAAGCAGAGAAATGTCAAGTGAGCAAGCGAGAGTGTGCTCATCTGCATTCAATGAAGTCAGACAGTTGGTTTTAAAAAACCATAAATTTTCAAAAATAAATATTTATTTTATTTATATATTTATCGTTATTCAAAGGTTAAACTCATAACGTCTCTTTTTGACGAGGGAGGCATTTCAAATTTCTAAACAAAGAGCAGCTATGCTAGTTTTATGATAAAGATACGTGTGAGTGTATGTAATGAGTGTGCTGCTTCATTGGTTGTGATACACGTGGCCAATATCTCACCTTTCAATTGCTGTTTCCTGCAAAAAAAAAAAAAAATTTAAAACAATTATCCTTGGATGGTTAAGAAAATTTAGAATTTATTTATCATTTAAATAATATAATAATAAACGTGATAAAATATTTATTTAATTAGTATATTAAAATAGATTATTCTTATAATTATAAAAATATATTTATTAAATTAAATGGAATAAAAGGGATGATGAAGTGGAACCTCATGAACTTTATCTGAAACTTGATCCACACGCATATAAATCAACCTTAATCCATTTACTTTCCCAGTAATAACAATAATCTCTGTTCCAGTCCATGAATCCATCAGTTGTATGATGATATGTTTCTGTTTAATTTAAATTCAAATCATATAAGATTTTTTTCGGATCGAGGAAGAAAACAAGAATCAGCAGAAATACAATAAGTATGGTTGTTGGGTATCTTTCGAATGGCTACTAGTTTCCATGTACAAGTTCAAAATACTTGTTCTTGATCCACCGGAAGCTGTTTCTCAAAGAAGCCCTCATTCTGCCTTCCATTGCATAACTTTTATACGTCGCGATCCTTCTTTGTCTCTTCAATTCAGAATCCACCATTCTCCTTGAAGATTCATTCCTGGCGCTGCTTCTCCTATCCTCCCATGCACAACCTGTCGATTTTGAATATCTACGGATTCCAGGGCTCTCCATATTATTATTATTATTATTATTATTACTTGGTTCAAACTTTAAATCTTCGCTCCTATATCTTCTATGAGCATCCTGGAAATCTTGTATTTCTTTCATATTTTCATTAGTTTCTTCCATTTTGTCATCAGGCTTTCCAGGAAAGCTTTTGATCGACAAAAACCAAGAAACCAAGATAAACGAATAACTGACCTTTTTTTTTTTTTATTATGTAATAATTAAGAATGTAATGATCTTTTTTAGGAGGAAACAGTTGTTGTTGGACGGTGGGACTAGATGTTGGCGTGATATATATTCTAACCTAATATTACGTTTATGGTTATGACTACATAATGACTTTAATGTATATATATGTAACCGTACCAGCAGAAAATGATGGCGAAATGGCTTCTTCATGCCTCTTTTTACGGATGTTTAGTTGTTCCATTGGCCTAATTTGGCAGACTGATGATTGACATTTATAGATTCAGCCAGCCAGCCAGCCAACCAAAACCTCCCATTTCATTAATTATACATGATCAAGTTTCCCAGTTGATTTACTTTCACGTTTGGCATATTTAGGAATATACAAAATCATGCTGTGGAATTATTATTACTGGCTTCGACGTAACTTAGTTAGGGATACAGTGCTAAACGCAAGTGTAAATCAACAGCAGTATCGTCCCCTCCATTTGCTTCTTTTATCAAAGGAGAAGCTGCTTTTGCTCCAACTCCAGCTGGGCCTCCATGAATCGGCGGTGATAATGGGGCAGCTGACCTAGCTATACTTCTTGGCTTAGAGTTAATGAACGAACCCGATCCTGATGAATCTGGTATCATGGTGGGAATAGCTATGGTTAGCCGTTGATGACGATCATTGGCGAAGTGGGTTCGTTTTGCACGTAAACGTTCCCTCTTATGAGCATTTTGATGGCCACCAAGAGCCTGAGAATTAGCAAATCCTCTGTGACAGAATTGGCATTCGAATTTGGTGGTATAGCCATTATTATTACAAAAGCGTGCTGTTACCAGTGGTTTTTGGCAGCCGGCCGTTACTGAAACACCAAATAGCTTCAAAGACGACGAGGGTTTTGCTTCTTCATGATCATCAAGGTTTTCATTTCTTGATGCACTCATTCTAGACCAAGATAGATTAAAAAAAGAGAAACAGAAAGCTGAATATGATTGCCTGGTACATGAACTGGTAGCTAGGGTGAGGATACTTGTACTTATATACATGGAAAATCCCCTATAAGGTACTGTTTCCGCCATTCACCTTATGTTGGTTGTTTTCTTTGGGATGTTAACTATTAAAGTCAATATGCATACCCATATTGGAAGTGCTTTTGACTATCTATGGAAAACTCTTATCGGGCTAATTCTGCTTCATCAGGATATGGCGTACATGTAAATAGTAGCTTACGGGAACAATCAGTATTACTGCGAAGATGGTAAATGATTGCAGGAAACTGTCGACCACTACTGATAAAAGGACGGAACATGGTGTTGGGACGTCTGGTAGAGAAGGGTGAGATAGATTGGCATGTTCCCCGCAACACAAACTTGCACGACTCATGCTCTCCTTTGATGTATGGACTTCAATAAAAGGCGGACCATCCAAAGTGTTGGCTGATGTATATATATGCATGTATATATTGGTGTGTGGATATAAAGTTGGAGTTATCATGATTAGCCTTTGGATCATTACGACTTCCCATCACCAACTGTATCTTATCACGCGAGATTGTAGCATGGTCTACTTGCTCGAGTTCCCCACTAAACTCATTTACGATAGTCTTCGGTTAGTGGGTTTGCAGTAGATCGTCCTTTCTACCAGTTTCAACTACGTTCCATCGCAATGCCTTCAAGTACTACTTGTCCTTGTGTCCAACATTTGAATCACCTTTACTTAACTCCAAACCTCCAATGATAATGAATTAGAAATTAAATTATATAATTATATTAATGTCAAATCTTTAATTTTATGATGAGTTCATGACTTTTTTTGAGTTTTAATCCCTAGAAATATATGAATGTCATTTCCCATCACAAAATTTATTTATATAAATCAAATTAATAAAATTATTATAAATTTAAATTTTAACATCAAATAATTACTCTGATTGATGATTAATTATATTAATTTTTAAAAAATTCATATTAAATTTGGAAAAATATTATTTTGTAAATATTTTTAAAAATCAATTTTTTTTGTAATTGTTCAATCCCAACCTTTTGTAACATCATATAAGTAATGGAGCCCTAATTCGTTCTGTTTGGCCCATTAAGGAATCATCTTTTCTTGGAAGCTCTAATCCCTTTCTTACCTTGCGCATACTGCGCACATAAGCCCCAGCTCTAACAAACAGTCCCAGAGAGCGGGCCCGCTGAAATTAAACCAGACCCCACGATTTAATCCGACGGCTAAAACCTGTTTTGTGCGTTCAATAATTCTATGTATCCATAGGGCGCACGATAGCTGTTCTCCGATTTCAACAGTTATCGTTCTCTTGAGGATGCGCTTTACCCCCTCTGTCTTTCGCTCTAACGTCCACAGCCAGGTTGTAGTTTCGAGTTAGTTATTGTCCGTTATAAACCTGCATTTCAGGTACGCGTACGTAATTTTGGTACAGACTTGTTCTGGTTCCTAAGCAGCTGCTGTATTGAAATTTGTGTTCAAATACTGTAACTTTGTAATTTTTGAGGGATGGGACTTTGCTTAATTGAAAATTAAGGGTTTTGGATTACGAATTTTGATGGGTTTTCTTTTATTGCTCAAGTTAATGAAGCTCCGAAGTAAGCTTTGATGACCGAAGAAACTTGGGAATCTTTCAAGCATTTACAAGTTCGTTGTTTGATTAGCATATTACAATCAAATGATGCTTCTTAACTGCTATTATCTTAATGGGAATGCTTCCTGATATCCGGATTGTGGAGAATGGAACCTTAAATTTCTTAATTGTTGCTCGCAGGTTTGTCATTGTATTGGCCTTTGGTCAAACAATGTCAGAGGGGACAAGTATGGTAATGGAGTCATCTGAAAACGGGACAGATATATCTCAAGATGATACTTGCAACATGGAAGGCATTGCTGAAAATACAATATTGTCGCGACAAACTTCTGTGAATCTTGTTCCTTTTATTGGTCAAAGGTTTGTTTCTCAAGATGCTGCTTATGAATTTTATTGCAGCTTTGCCAAGCAATGTGGCTTTTCAATTAGGCGACACCGCACTCGAGGAAAGGATGGCGTTGGTAGAGGAGTTACAAGAAGAGATTTCACTTGCCATCGTGGTGGTTATCCGCAGATCAAACCATCTGAAGATGGAAAGATGCAAAGGAATCGCAAGTCGTCACGTTGTGGTTGTCAGGCATATATGCGTATAGTGAAACGGGCTGATTTTGATGTCCCTGAATGGCGTGTTACTGGCTTTAGTAACATCCACAACCATGAATTATTGAAATCGAATGAAGTTCGACTTCTTCCTGCCTATTGCACCATGTCTCCAGATGACAAGACTCGCATTTGCATGTTTGCTAAAGCTGGAATGTCAGTGAGACAGATGTTGCGATTGATGGAACTGGAGAAAGGTGTGAAGCTTGGCTGTTTACCGTTTACAGAAATAGATGTGAGAAACCTGCTGCAATCTTTCAGAAATATCAATCGAGATAATGATGCTATTGATCTTATTGCAATGTGCAAGAAACTGAAGGATGAAGATCATAACTTCAAATATGACTTGAAAATAGATAGCAACAATAGATTAGAGCATATTGCGTGGGCTTATGCCTCGTCTGTCCAGTTGTATGAGGCATTTGGTGATGCGGTCATTTTTGACACAACTCATCGGCTGGATGCATATGATATGATATTAGGTATTTGGCTTGGTTCAGACAATCATGGGGCAACTTGTTTCTTTGGCTGCGTTCTGCTTCGTGATGAGAATATGCAGTCTTTTTCCTGGGCATTGAAGGTAGGAACCTTCCGAGAATGTTTATAACTGACTGAACGGCGAAGTCCTAGGACTAGCATGTTTTCCATGAGCCCTTAGTTAACGGCCAAAAATTTGCGCGAGTTTTAGCTTCCAGTTTGGTGCTTTCTTATGAAGTTTTTTCCGAATAGAACTTCAGTCATGTGAAGGAACCTAAGTATCAATCTCCGTTGGTATTTCTACAGTCACTGTTTCTCATGGAGGGTGTACTTGTTAGGTTTGCATTAGAGTTGTGTCATGTATTGTCCATATCTTTATGATAAACGACTGTTCCCATGTATTACTCGAAGGTTTTCTGTTTCACCCTTCCTCTGGTTAATCATTGCATCTTCTTGTTCTCCAACGCCACATGATATTTTTCATTTTTGTGCAGGCATTTATGAACTTCATGAATGGGAAGGCTCCACAAACTATTATGACCGACCAAAATATGTGGTTAAAGGAGGCCATCGCTATTGAAATTCCAGATACTAAACATGCCTTTTGCATTTGGCACATATTAGCGAAATTTTCTGATTGGTTCTCTGTACTGCTCGGATCATGTTATGATGACTGGAAAGCTGAGTTTCTCCGGCTATATAATTTAGAGTTTGTCGAGGATTATGAAAATGGATGGAAAGAAATGGTCAACAAATATGGTCTCCATGCTAATAAGCACATCGCTAGTTTGTATGCATTGCGGACATTTTGGGCTTTGTCATATTTGAGGCATTACTTCTTTGCGGGAATGATGAGTACATCTCAGTCTGAGCCAATTAATGCTTTCATCCAACGAATCTTAAACGCACAGTCACAATTGGAGTGTTTTGTAGAGCGTGTAACCTTCTCTTTCCTTTATTTATTTATTTATTATTATTTTTTTTAATCTATTTGGGTGCCTAACTTTCCAAGGATTTATTTGCAGGTGGGTGACATCGTTGGTTTTAACAATCATGCTGGTGGGAAGGCAGAGGCCCACCGAAAATTGCAGAAAGTTTACCTTAAAACAGGTTCGCCAATTGAATCACATGCAGCCTCTGTTCTTACTCCATATGCCTTCAATAAGCTCCAAGAAGAGCTTGTCTTAGCTCCACAGTATGCATCTTTTCCAATAGATGATTACTGTTACCAGGTGAGACACCATACTCAAATATCTGGGGGATGCAAGGTCATTTGGGATCCTTGTCTAGAGCGTGTCAGTTGTAGCTGCAGTCGGTTCGAATTTTTAGGCATCCTTTGTAGACATGTTCTCCGTGTCATGTCCATCAATAATTGTTTTCACATTCCAGACCAATACATGCCTGCCAGATGGCGTGATGGTAGTTTACCTTCCACAACAAAAGGACAATCCGAGAGGATTCATTTACTAGAATCCATGGCCTCAACACTTGTGGCAGAAGCTATTGAATCAGAGGAACGCTTTGATGTTGCATATGAGAAGATTGCTATGGTACTATCGCATATCAAAGACCTTCCTAGGCATACACATGATGAGAATGCCTACAACTGTCAATCTGACACATTGATTATACCGGATGTGGGAGATAACGATGGACTAGTTCAGACTCTGGCAATTGCGAGCCCGCATGATTCTGTCAGTTTGGGAAAGCTAAAAGAGCGAAGAGCCAGAGATGGGACTGATATATCTAGAAAGCGAAGACATTATTCCGGCTCTTGCTGTGATCAATTTGGACATGATGCATCAGATTGTCCAATTATGGGAAGTGATCACTTGAATGGGGCTGCACTGGGATACATATAGAGTATGGTATTGGCTATGGTCGACAGAAAGTATTCGTGTTATAGTTGGTCATTGTTAGTTCAAATGGTGCACCTTGTTCTTCCAATTTCTTCTAGTAAAATTTTAGACAAACATATAGATATAAAGCGTGTCTGCATCCAAAATCCGTTGATTACTAAACCCTGAGAATGGAGCGCTTTTCCAATTTTCCATTTGGTTCATGGCATTGCTGAGGGGGTGATTTCTTCACACAGTCGATTTGCATTAGGTTCTCCTATATCCAGAACTCAACATATTATAGAAAATCATTATTAGGGTATCCTTTGATTTGCTATCAACATAACTTCACTCATGAACTCAATTGAATTACTCATGGCTAGGTCTTATGCTTTGTTAATCATGTAACTATTTACTTGCTAATGTGGATATCTGTGGCTTCAAAAGACTCGAGAATAGGCATGAACTGGCGACCTGAATTACACTGGGAAGGCGTTGCGTCATCTCCAACTTTGCATATGCATTGTTGCAGATCAATTGGTTGTATGCTTTGCTCCATCTTTTGTTTTGCTTCAATTTTGCCTATTATTATATTACAATTAAGTGCTTTGGTATGTCAACTTGCGATGGACTCCCATTTCCCTCGGTTTACGTTTCCAGAAACTTTTGAAATTTTCATATTAGATTTAGGCAGTGACAGGTTGAATGAAAATGGTACGCTAAACAGTAACTCGCATGTTTATCTGTATGGATCCTATGCAACTTTCCCTTGGCAGAGAACAAGTTCAGAGCCCTTTTAAAAGTTCAAACATTTTCATGCAGTTCCTTTTGAAACAATTTTTGTACTCCTACTTGCATGCACAGAAGAACTTATTACATTCATGTACCTCTTGCTCGACAAATTCTACGTTTGATCTTATTTTTCACTTGATCTTTTTACGTGGATACAAGTTTACAATAAGAGAATTGTAACATACAAAATCTATACCTCAGCCAGCCGATTCTTCAGCCAGTGAAACCTTGCTTAGCCTGCTTGGAGATATTCTAGAACTGTTACTGATAACTTTTCTTCCCTTGGTCCTATGATATTGTGATCCAAAAAGAGCTCTCTGTGCCAATGCTTTCTCGAAGTTAGAGTTTCCAGCACCTTTCATGTTTGGCTTTTTGTCGGCTGCGGTGGCTTGCTTGTTGCTGGGGCAAGCATCCAGATCTACAACAATGTAATTTTCAGAAGCCATGTATGTCAGAATGCAGAGTAACTCGGCAGATCAGCAGGCCTGAGAAGGATATGAAGGTAGGTGAGGGAGATATTACTGATTGTATTCAAGTTTTATAGAATTATTCTATGAATAATGCATGCAATACAGGGATGCCGACAAAGGAATATGTTGGAAACAAGTGGGATTTAAGGGCGAAAACCCAAGTTTGTTTGGTAATCAAATTCTTACTCAGGGAATAACTTTGCTTGATCTTCTTGGTTAAGCAACAAAAGATGCACCAAGGCAATAATTTATCCGTTGTTTGTTGGTTCCAAGACTTCTCAAAGAATATTTATGCTAATCATCAGATACCCATTTTCACACGCATTTGCAGATGATTGGCAGACATTGTCTTTTTCCTTGGGAGAATAATTGCAAGAGTTGATGTTTAATTTCTATCGTCAATGCACAAACAATGGCAATAACCCAAATAGAAAACCATCATGAGAGTGCATCAATTGACTAGTTGAAAGTGATTTGCAATGTCTTTTCATTGCATTAGTTTTAGTTTATTTCTTTCACAGGAACCAGAAATGGAACAGAATAGATTCATAAAGTTAAGTCAAACATGGGTTTGTTCCCATCCATTTCCTTCAATCAGCTTTTTTACATGCACAAATGTCATCCTTTTGGTTTCTCTTGGTCGTGGATTTGATACTTCGAGCAAAAAATGCCTTTCAGAAAGTCAACTGTTGAAGGCTTAACAGGATGGAAACAATAATAACAGTGCTGCCTTATAACATTAGCCGTCCATTGTAGTTGCAGTTGCGATGCTTGACCATCAATTGTTACTTAAAAGACTAATGCCATAACAGGGCTCAGTCAATCTGGTAGGTTCTTGAACAGAACCCAGTGCCATCTTATCACCTTTCTCTCTGTCCGTCTCCACCTGGAGTTACAGTTTGGCTTTGTTGTGTTTATATGAAGCAGTGCACAGGTTTTGTACTGGAATTTTTCCATGCTTTGTACTGCATCCATTCTTTTACGCATAAAGGAAGCATTACTCACTACGTGGGATCACTTTTCATTTATCAAGCATCTAACAAGGCACCTTCTTTTCGCTTTCACTTTGTTCTTAATCTAAAATGATGGATCAAGTAATAAAGTTTAAAGTCATTAGATTTAAAATGAAAACTAATGATCACTTTACAGTAATAGTTTAATAGCAATGCTAAATGCACTTTGAGCCAATAAGAAAAAAGCGATTAAAATGTGCTTTTAAGCTGCAAAAGGGAGAGGGGTAATGGTTTAAAGCAATCTTCAGAGCCAAGAATTTTCTGCTTGACATGTGAATGCTTGAAACTTGAGACTGGAACATAAGAATCTTCGGTCTTTAAGCAACCTTGGATCCAAGTAATTCTGCTGCTCTCTTTTATGAATGGATTTCATGCTTATAGCCAACGTTGTCTTCCTTGACTTCTTCCTGTGCCTGGACAAATTGGTAGTGTGTATTAGGATTCAATTCAACCATGACAAAAGCAGTCACACATGCTGATCTTGCTCCAGGTCCGCGTAGCACTGATCTGGGTAGCAAAACAGCTGCTTTCTTAACAGTTCTGACCATTCTCTGTGGTCTTTTCTGCTTCATTCTTTGTCTCATCGCCGAAGCCTCGCGTTCTCAGGTAATCCTTTCTAAACATTAATTAGATGGCTTCATCTTTGCGGTACTATGCCAAGGCTTTTCAATCATCCTTGTATTTTGTTTTACTTGCTTATAGGTGACATGGGTGGCTAGCAATAGCAATTATGAATGTGTATACAGTGGAAGTGGCAAAACACCATTGTTATGTGCTGCAGTTGCATTTGTCGTGCTTGCGGTTGCCATGGTTGTGGAACATATGTTCATGTTGAACGCAATCAGTAAATCGACTCCTTCAGTTTTAGTTTCCTGGAATACCAATTCTCCTCCTGCCAATACCATAACTTGTCAAGCAGGATTTTTCTTCGTTGCTGCATGGTATGTTCATTTCCCGAATCAATGACCTCGTTTTAAATATATCAGATATAAAACTACTTTTACAGATTTGGGTGGAATGGTTTTCAGCATGATCTTGAAGCATCTACATTCTTAAGTTTTAGAATTCTACATTTGGCCACCGGACATTAGGAATCGAATCTAAGCTTGATGCTTCAAACCCAATAGATATTCGTACAAAGATATGTACATGTTACTTCTAAAATCTCATCTGAAAACTTGAATCTTTGGATTGAATGTTTCTTTCCAGACATGACTTTGCATCTGATAGTAGCACGTTAATTCATTCATTTACACCACTTTAAAGTAGATCATTACACATGAACTCAGGAAAATTACAAATCCAGAAAGCTCAACAAATGAAAGTTGCTGAATTTTTTTCTTGCAGGCTATGCTTTGCTGTTGGTGAAATCCTAATGTTAATAGGACTAAGTATCGAATCAGGCCACTTAAAGAATTGGTCCAGACCAAAACAAACTTGCCTCATCATCAAGCAGGGCCTATTCTCTGCTGCAGGAGTCTTATCATTATTGACAGTGTTTCTAGCTGCTGGGTTATACTTAACCGCATTGCGCGCACAAAGAATATCTCAGGAGCATGAAAATGTGCGGCGACAGATAGTGGAAGCTGCTGCACTCTATGCATCTCCACCGCAATCACCTCCACGCCAAATCAACGCCACTGCAAGAGAGAATCATGCTGCAAGTGAAAATCAAATTATGCAGCCATCAATCATGGACTCTGAAACTTTTAGCAAGTACTTGAGTTTAGTGTAAAACAACTAAAGAACTAAAGAACTATCATATCTTTGTGCAACTGTCAAAGTTAGAAGCAAAGGCATGCTATTGCAAATCTACAAGTACAAGAGCCTGTAACTCGGTTAATTTTTGTCAATAGAATTCTTTTTGCAACGAATTTAATTGTTCAGAATTGAGCGTTAAGGTCCAATCATCATATGACTTTTTTCTTTAATAAATCCTTTGACAGATTAAACGTGGAACTGCTAAAATCATTTTGAGAATTGGATCAGAAGACGATGTTGGAATCCATCATCAAATAACTAAACATACACTCCATAGGAAATCCTGGAGTATCCAATCCCAGGTAAGATATGCATGCAGTATAACAAGTACCTGAGCAAAAAGTTCGATCACGGATGGCCACAAAGAAACTTGTTAGCTTATGGAACTATGTTCTTGTCAATTTGAATGTAGCGGATGTGAGAGATCTTCGACCAGTCCTCTTCTCTCTCCCCTTGACAACGCTTCTCTAGCAACGGACAATCGAAAAGCCTGAAAAATGAAAGGCACTTCGGCAGACCCTCCGCTGGCAAGGATTCAAGTTCTGGGCAGCTATCGATGAATAATTCATCCAGATTTGTCAGCTCATGAAGCGCCTTACCGTTTAGTGATTTTAGATATGGACAACGAGTGATACGGAGATAGGTAAGAAATGTAGGCAACAGTCCTTCCTCGGGAAAGGAATTGGTATCTTTGCACTTGACAGAAATGCTGAGATGTCTAAGAGAAGCGAATCTCTGCAAGTGCCACTCTCCTCGGTTGGCAAAGAATTTGCCACTTTGATAGATGCACAGGTAACTTAAATTGGAAGGCAAGCCGCCTTCTGGAAGTGAAACAATTTCAGGACAATCATCTATGATTAGAAAATGAAGCGATATCAGCTGAGCATGCATCCTTCCAGGTAGTGACTTCAGATTCATACAACGGTCAATCCGAAACCAAGTGAGGCTAGGGGCATACAATTCTTCTGGAAACGACAAAATTTATGACATCCACGGACAAGAAGATGTGTTAGATATTTCAGATTGAATTGAGGTCGACAGGGAATTGAAAGAGATTCCAAACTTGACAAGTGCATGATGTCGAGACTCTTCAGTTTTGGGAAGATGTCCAGAGGTAAGTCCGGAGTGATTGACAGCTATTATCAATGAACAAAATTTCAAGGGCTTCATAGTACAAGTGCACGGGGAACTTCAAGTCAGGACCGTTTTTGATCTTAAGCGTTCTTAATGTCGATATGTGACTCATAGGAAGCCAACTGAGTGACAAACTGAAGGATATTTTCAGAATATGGAGACAGTTGACAGCCTCCTCAAATCTGTCAGATAGGACCCAACCTTCAAGTTTTAGCTTTTCCACATTTGGTGGCAGTCCATTCAACCGAAATTTATCACAATACTTTAACTGAAAATGATGGAGAGCAGGGGCATTCGGAAGAGAATCTACAAGCTCTTGACATTCGCAGATGACAAGTTCAGTTAAAGAAGGCAGGTTGCTAGGGAGTTGCTTGTTTAACTTGGGACAATTCTCTATATACAGCTTTTGCAGACGAGGAAAGGCCAAACTTCCATCATATCCATCATAAGTAAACCATTCCTCCCACTCCAACATATTCTCAAACCTTAAACTTAGAAGCGACTTGAATGGCTTCATCATAGAGCTACAGCCAGTCCCATAAAACTCATGGCCCACAGTTACTACCGAGTCAAATCCGCTAATTGTAAGCTCCTGGAGAGAATCTATCTGGCCTAGTGGGGGCAAGGAGATGCAAAATCTGCAGTTGCTAAGACAGATGATAACAATGCAAGATAATGATTTATCTTCCAACCAAGATGGAACCGTCGTGCCCCCATAGTTTCTGATTGCGAGTTCTTTCAAGGTTGTATGAGGTTGAAGCTTTTCCAATATCTCTCTTTCCTTTCTCGAATCTCCAGGGTTGATACCCCGCTTCAATGATAATCCCTCGAGGAACTTCTTCTCTTTCAAACCTGCTTCCAAGGCATCCATTGGACTCTTCACGTTTTGCAGCTCCAAGATCGAAAGCTTTGCATGAAGATCATTAAGATGCCGCAGCTCTCCAATATTTGTCCCACTTTTCTTGCCAACAGAAAATAGAGACACAGTTTGCAGATGTTTTAATTTTCCCATATACAATGGCATCTCTTTTATGTTAGTTACTGTAAGATCAAGATGTGATAATTTTGCAAGTTTATGCATATCTGGTGGCAACTCAACTAATTTTTTTACAATAACATAACTTCAGTTTGAGTAGATTATATAAAGCGGCCGTAGAATCGGGTAACTTGCTGATTGCAGTCCAGGAGAGGTAAAAAATGCGCAGGAATTTCAAATTGCCAAGTGACTCGGGCAGTTCAGTGATGTAAGGATACTCAGATAAAGAAAGCATCAGTAAACATTTTAGCATAGGTAACAGATCATGCAGTACCTTATTGGATAAGTATACATATCGATGAGGATTCAAATTGAATGGTAGGAAAGTGCGCAAACTCTTGGCTCCTCGAATACCCTCAAACTTCTTAAAACAGTCGCACCAACTCTGTGAATATGAGACATGACGAGTCTTTTCCGTGATGCAATGCCAGTTGTTAACATCAAGCCAACAAGAAAATTCTCCGGAGACAAATCGTGCCAAGTCACGAACAAGATCGTGCATGACATAGCCTGAACTGCCACCAGTTGATCGCTGGAAGAGAGACCTCGATACTAGATTACTGAAGCAAAGATCACCTACTTCTTCGATTCTTTTGTTTCTGATTCCCTGATGCAAAAGATTTTCAGCTATCTTAAACTCATAATCTTTAGGAATATTGAACTGTAAGCAAAACATCTCTTCAAGTTAGAAGGCAGATGAAGGTAACTGATCCTGAGTACTGGCAAAATGACATCCGAAATATCCCATATATCGCTCTTCAGTATTCCGTTCCACTCCGTATCAGTGGATTTGAAGCGCAGAAGACTGCCGAGTGCTTTGGCAGCTAAAGGCAGGCCTTTGCACCTTTTCATGACTTCATTCCGCAACATTTCTGGGGTAGATTCTGCTCTCTTCTTTTCATTGCCAAATGCATGTCTAGCAAATAACAACCAGCAATCATCATCTGTCAAAACATTCAGATAATGAGTTACACCAGTGCGCACAGTTGCTGCAATACCTTCATTGCGTGTTGTCACAATGATCTTACTTCCTTGCAAGCCGCCATTAAAAGGAGCCCGTAACTTCTCCCAGGCAAAATAGTTTTCGTTCCACACATCATCTAAAACAATGAGAAATTTCTTCCCTGTCAAACTTTCCATTAACTCGACTTGAAGTCCGTTTAAATTCTTGATATCAGTAGCGGATGAATTAACTTGCTCAAGGATTGCCTTCGTTACTCTTAAAATATCAAATTCTTCTGAAACACAAACCCATGAAATCAAACGACTTCCGAACTCTACTGTCATTAAGCACAAGCTGAGCAAGAGTGGTTTTGCCGATTCCGCCCATGCCAACCACAGGAACAACACCTATATCATATCCTCCAGCATCATCTGAGAGCAACAGCTCCACGACGGAGTCCTTTTCAGCATCCCTGCCATACACACCAGATTCATCTACCACACAGGTTTCTTCAAATCTTGGCAGGGGTTTTCCTACAAAACCCTCTTTAAGGCCAAGGATATCCTTTTGTTTTGCAATGAATTCTAGCCTTTCAAGGACCTCTTCTAATTTGGAATTGATTCCCTTGTTGAAAGGATTGATGGAAGACAAGTACTTTTGCACCTGAGTAACGGTACTGATTTGAGATTCAGCTTCAGCTTTGCACCGCAAAGCTTCAGTAGAGATCTCATCCAAAAGGTCCTCTACATCATAGACAACATGTTTAAGCTCGTCAAGCCACTTGTTGACATTCTCGTTCTTGATTTGCTTTACCTCAGACTCATCAAGCACAGCATTAACAGACAGCAAGGTTATCTCCAGCTTCTTGATCAGCTGACGGTTGGTCTTCTTTCCCTTGATGAATTCAATAACCTCAGGAGAAGCAATCCTGTCAAACAGCACCTGAAGCGATGCAGATAGAAAAGCACCACTAACAAGAGCCTCAGCCATGTTGCACGCAGAGAAGAAACCAGATGACAAATAGCAGAAACAAGATACCTTTCCAAGCTTGTTCCTTTCATTTCTTATAATTCCCAAGTCAGCCTGATCCTGCCATGATTAAGACAACCATGAATAATTCAAAGAAGGGTAGTTAGATAATCGAATGGATGGAATTTTTTGTAGAAAATTATGGGTCTTTTGTATCCATTTGAGTTTTATAATGGAGATGATGCTTCTTGGAAAATGATATGACCAATCAAAGAAAACCCAATATTGGTTTGATTAACTACAAGATTATTGGTTAATTAACTACAAGATTATTGGTTAATTAAGGGGTAATTCATAGGGATAATATGATCAAAGATCGCCAATGGGTTTTTAAAATTAATGCATGATAATATTAAAAAAATATTAAAATTTCAAAAAGGAAAATAAACTAACTAATAATAATTATTAATTTTCCTCGCAAGTATTTCTAAAAGAATCCAACTTGTATATAAACACACAGCAGTGACACTCCCAAGCAAATCAAATAAAAAGCCTAAAACAGCACCAATCGCTAACCCGAGGGCTTTCGAATTTGAACTATAATCCACCATGTCGTTGAGACCCAACGCACGAACCGAGGTTCGCCGTAACCGTTACAAAGTCGCCGTTGACGCTGATGAAGGTCGGAGGAGAAGAGAAGACAATATGGTGGAGATCCGAAAGAATAAACGAGAAGAAAGCTTGCAAAAGAAGCGTCGTGAAGGTCTTCAAGCGCAGCAGTTACCTGCCGCCGTTAATATCTCTTCTAATGTCGAAAAGAAGGTTTCTTTACATTTTATTATTTTTCAATTTATTGCAATTTAGGGTTGTTCTAAAACCCTAAAAAGTTTCGTTGTGTTCTATGTGTAATCACTATCTCATTCTATTATACATTTCAATTTAAATTTTGTCAGCTAGAAAGTTTACCTGCAATGGTGGCTGGCGTTTGGTCGGACGATAAAAGCTTGCAACTTGAAGCAACTACTCAGTTTCGAAAGCTACTTTCAATTGGTATTTAAATTATTCCTTATGCAATAATGTGTAGTGTTCGTCTCTCCAGCGTATAATTACTCGTTCGTTGATAACTTACTGGACTCTAACATACTTATACATTGCTAGAACGAAGTCCTCCGATAGAGGAAGTAATACAATCTGGGGTTGTTCCACGCTTTGTGGAGTTTCTAGTCAGAGAGGATTTCCCTCAACTTCAGGTTTGTGCCTCGTTGATTTGGGTTAAATTGGTTTGACTGGATTGCTAATATTGTACACGATTTAAATCTTGCAACTTGTTATAGTTTGAGGCTGCTTGGGCTCTCACAAACATTGCATCTGGAACTTCGGAGAACACAAGAGTAGTTATCGAACATGGCGCAGTTCCCATATTTGTGAAGCTTCTTTCTTCTCCTAGCGATGATGTTCGGGAGCAGGTACAGAATCTTAAGTTAGCACTCCAGTTGTTGTAGTTATGGTTGCGCTCAGAGTGTTGGGATCTTAATGCAACTTTTGGTGATATTGTAGGCTGTGTGGGCATTGGGGAATGTTGCTGGTGATTCCCCAAAGTGTCGTGATCTTGTTCTGAGCAATGGTGCGCTGCTTCCATTGCTGGCACAGCTAAATGAGCATGCAAAGCTTTCAATGTTGAGGAATGCTACCTGGACACTATCAAATTTCTGTAGGGGCAAACCGCAGCCTCCTTTTGAGCAGGTACATTTTCTGCTGTTATTCCTTGTTGCACGTGAATTGAGTACTTAAATGTTGATTTGGAAGTTTCGAATTCATAAAATTTAGTGGGCAGGTGAGACCAGCACTTCCAGCACTTGAACGGCTTGTGCATTCAACTGATGATGAAGTTCTAACTGATGCCTGTTGGGCACTTTCATATCTTTCTGATGGTACAAATGACAAAATCCAAGCTGTGATTGAGGCAGGAGTCTGTCCTAGACTTGTCGAGCTCCTCCTGTGAGTGTTAGGATTTATTATTCTTCTTCTTTTTTCCTCTCATTCTAGAAAGATGATTCAATGTCTTTGTAATGTTTCAGCCACCCATCTCCTTCAGTACTCGTTCCTGCACTTCGCACAGTTGGAAATATTGTGACAGGAGATGATATCCAGACTCAGGTATCCTACTGAAAGAGCATTTGCTTTGCATGCATTGTCTCACATGTCGTCAGGTCATGTTTCTTCTATTCCATTTTGGACATTTAGGAATTTCTTGGAATTCCGTACCTTAATTTTTTTTTATTTCTCATATGACTATTCATATGTAATCCCTTCTTGATTGATTAAATATAATTTGCCTGTCCTATCACAAAACGTTTTGTTGACCTCACTTGTATAACTAGAAATGACAGTATGCCTTCACACACTACAACTTGTTTAGGGAAAGTAACGGTTTAGCACTACTTGATATAGAGTGTGTTCACACCATCAGAGCAATTGTTTCCTTGTGCTTTTCTGCTGTGATACATGGTGTTAAGGGTGTTTATGCATGCCAACTATATGGCTTTTAGAATATATATATTTTTGCTTTTGTTGATATAGTAGCACAATCAATCTCAGCCAAGATGTGCGAATTCACAGTTTTGACACTAATGGTCTCTTTTGTGCTCAAATGGATGATTGAGATCTCCCTGTTTTCCTCTGTCGTGTTATGATTCCTTTGGGAGTCGGCATACAAATTTAACTTTCCCTTCACCTATGGATGGCTTACTTAAACCTGTTTCTTCTCAGTGCATAATTAGCAACGGTGCTCTTCCATACCTTCTAAACCTATTGGCTCATAATCATAAAAAGAGCATCAAGAAAGAAGCTTGCTGGACCATCTCGAACATTACAGCTGGTAATAAAGAACAAATTCAGGTACGACTATGGAAGTACATATTTTAAGCCATTTAGTTATTGTGCATGACCTGTGATTTGAAGTTCGGTATATTTTAAACCATCAACTTGACATTACTGTCAGATTTGGTTCGCTATGATATCTAAATAGAATTAAGTTTCTTTTCTTTTCTTTTTCTAACATGTGTATGTTTCTATGCATATGTGGCCTCACTCTGGAATTACTATATCAATTGTGCAGGCTGTAATAGAGTCTGGGTTAATTGGTCCCTTAGTTAATTTGCTTCAAAATGCTGAGTTTGACATAAAGAAAGAAGCTGCTTGGGCAATTTCAAATGCCACTTCTGGTGGTACTCATGATCAAATTAAGTATGTTTTGCTTGTTATGAAGCCCATTTTGTGTTTTACTTTGTTTGGTTACAATATTAAAAGTATTGTTGTTCTTATATGATAGGTTCCTGGTGAGTCAAGGATGCATAAAGCCACTGTGTGATCTCCTAGTATGCCCTGATCCAAGAATAGTCACTGTATGTCTTGAAGGTTTAGAAAACATTCTTAAGGTTGGGGAAGCTGAAAAGAATTTGGGGAATTCTGGGGATGTCAACTTATATGCCCAGTTGATAGATGATGCTGAGGGATTAGAAAAGATTGAAAATCTACAGAGTCATGACAATAATGAGATTTATGAGAAGGCAGTGAAAGTTCTGGAGACATATTGGTTGGAGGATGATGATGAGACTTTACCTCCCGGTGACAATTCCCAGCAGGCATTTAATTTTAGTGGAAATAATCCATCAGTTCCATCTGGTGGCTTCAACTTTAGTTGAAGGTATGTGCCATTTACTTCTAACTTAAAAGCCCGTGCACTATCCATACCGTCTTAAAAAGCACTTGCTAAAATCCACCTTAAAGAGTCAACAGCGTATTGTCATTAAATTATCACATACAAATTTAATGTCTCTGAACTGGCCCTAGTGATCTACTAAGTTCAATTACTGTAGTGATACAACCAGTGTCTTTTCGTTGGAGGTTAAACCCCTTATTAATATGCAAGAACTATGAATTGATATTATATGATTTGTGATGCAGGTGGAAAATTTGTTGCTATCAAATTCAGTATCAGTGGGTCAGAGTCGGTCAGAGCCACAGCTCCTAGTATTATTTTACAGTTTGCTCTCGGGTCCATTATCATTGAAAAAAAGGAGCTAGGCTAGTCATTATGCATTCTCACCACATAACCTAGATGGAAATGGTTGATTATGCCTTAAACAATGGCAAGGTGCTAAAGATGTGGGGGTAAAAATACCATTGTTGCATTAGCAAGGTCTCCGCGAAGGAATCCCTGAATTGGAGTGCTAGAATTCATGTGAGAGTGTACTTATATGCAGGGTCAGTTCATTTTTTTTTTTTTCTCATTACTTCTGGTTGTACTAGTAGTTTTATATGATTGGTTTTCATTTTATCTTTCAACTGCATGATCTCAAACCTCATCTTCCTGATGTCTTTCAAGTGGGGACGAAAATGAATTAGCAATGCGGCTTTCTTCATTTGTTATTAACCTTGTTATGTGTTTTGTGCTTCATACACGTCTGTGCTAGTGATTGGATATGAGTAGTTGGCAGCCAAATTATACAAATGTGCGTTAAACTTGCTGTTAAAAAGACCACATAGAAAAGTTGCTTCTTGCTAGAGCACACAGTCTTGACATGGGATGGGAAAAGAGGCGTACCCGTTTAACATTGAAGAAGCTGCATTAAATGTTCGTGGATGGTGCGGGGAGATAACGAAACTTAATAAAAACCTAAAGCCTATAGCCCATAAATAACGGCTGCCATTTAATAAATCTAAAGCAGAATCAACAGGGCTGCAAGTTTAATTATTATTCATATCATATGTGTTATAAAGTGGTCCTCGGTTTAATACCATCAAAAATAGGGAGCGATGAGCTTTCGCTTTCTTTCTGTCAAAAATGTTATATCCGCAGGATTTTTGCTTTCCTATTTATTGCACTGTCTCGCTTTAGTTCCATGTTAAACCTGTAAGCTAATCATGACTTCATTTTTCATGAATTAGTGAGAAGAGTGTTGATTCAGATTTTCAATGTTCTTCGATTATGCAACTGACGATTCAACATCTTAATCTCAATCTGCCACTGAAATAAAGACGCTAGTTCAAATCATAACATTTCATTTTCTCTGTAAATATGTGTGTGTGTGTGTTGCTAACTTTTGTTATGCACCACAAATAATGCTAGCAGGTTCCTTTCCATGCTGTAATCGATGAACAAGACCCAACTACTGTAATTTGTCTTCATGCCATGTGGGCATACACTGATTTATTTCTTCTTTGATTTTTCTTGATTAATGATTATGTTAATAGCTATTTGGATAGCGATGATCAACAAAACCTCATCTCTTGGATGTGGGTTCTAACAAAGCTACTTGGATAATCCCATGCCACCCATTCATGCATGCACTTTTCTGGATTTCTTTGCGATTTCTCAATCTGACAAAACTCTTCACAGCTCTGAGATACAAATAAAACAATAAACTGCAAAAATTTACCCAGTGGAAATGGGCTGATTACTGTTAACAGTGAGATGAGGGATTAATCATTATCACAATGATGACTTGGTAAAGAAAATACCCATTTCCATTTGCCACCCGAAAGCACCCAATAAGTGGCGCCAAGTTTTCAGATATTCTTTTTCATTGGAACCAAAACCAGACAAATGCACAAAGAAAAAAGGGTATATTGGCGCCCTTTCTCAGCATTCTCATCATGGTTTTGGCGGGGTGTTCTACAAATTGGTGAACTCTATTATTTTATTATTGCATCAATCCGGTCAAAATCTTGTTCAAAGTGAGGGTCATTTCCGTAATTTCAGAATGTGATGTTGGCTAGGGTTTCTACTACCATTTATAAACCGGGTTTTCCAGATCTGCTTGCTTTATGTTTGTAGCGAGCAGTGTCGGTTCATTCCCTTTTCCTTTTTCCCTCTTCTGCCGAGACACTGCTTTCTTATCCTTCGTTTCCATCTCTGTTTCCTCCTTTTATTTAATCATATTCTCCCAATTTCCTTCACTTACCCATTTGCTTGTTCTTGATTCTTCTTCATCTTTCATTAGATACCTAACAGAACCTTCTGCTAGATCCCTTCGTGTCATTAACTTAATCATTAGTGAGTGTTTTTTTGTGCTTGCCCACTTTTTAAGTCTTTCAGCCTTAATCTAGCATCAATCTTACTTAGCCTTGATCCAATCATCATTTTTCTCAACACCCAATTAAGTTATCCATATTGGCTCATCTGGGTTTGTTCTACATCTTCAAATCAATATTGTCTACAACATGTTTGATCCAAGTGATACAGTAAGCCAACTCTAGCTGGGTTTTCTTTATTCTTTTTGAATGTTTGAAACCATTATATCGTCTAAATCTTTAGCTAATCAAGCTCTGTTTTTTTTGTCTCTCTTGTTCAGGGATTGGAGTTCGACGACATGAATAGCAAATCAACAGAAGGAGAGAATCAGCAAAAGAAAACTTGCGCTGATTGTGGAACTACAAAAACACCACTCTGGAGAGGTGGCCCAGCTGGCCCTAAGGTATTAATAATATAATAATTAATGAAACCTAACCCAGATCAGTGTTCATTCAATTCATTATTTTAAGCCTTGATCTGATTCTGATTCTGTGATTTATTCCTTTTATTTTTTGCCGATTTGCAGTCACTATGCAACGCATGTGGAATTAGAAGCAGGAAGAAGAGAAGAGATAGTTTGGGTTTAAACAGAGCAGCAAATCTCGACAAGAAATCAAGAAAATTACACAGTAATAATCACAGTTCAAGTAACGGAAGCAACAAGTTAGGAGATGGATTAAAGCAAAGATTATTGGCATTGGGTAGAGAAGTAATGATGCAGAGATCAAATTCAAGTGTGGAGAAACAGAGAAGAAAGTTAGGAGAAGAAGAACAAGCTGCTGTTCTATTAATGGCTTTATCATATGGTTCTGTTTATGCTTAGAATCATGATTACTGGAACTGGGCAATAATTCGAAATCTAAGAAAATAACCGTCGATCTGTACTAGCAAGCTGACCCAAATCAAGATTAAGTTTTGTATGGTGTGATTTTTTGTCTTAATCAGTTATTAATAGTGTTTAGTTGTCTTTATCAAGATTGAGCTAACTGTATTTGACAAGATTCAGTAGAAATTCAAGAAATGAAGTTGATCATCATCTCCCTTTCTGTTTACCTAGTAATGATGATTCAGTGTATGACTGTTATATATATACATATATATATATATATATATATATATATATATATATATATATATATATATACACTAAAAGAATTGGAAGAAGCGGGAAATCATGAAAAGAAAAGGGAAGAAAAGATAATCTGTTTGGCGGTGAAAAGGAAAGTAAAATTCAAAGTATCGTTAGTACGGCTTCTTGACCTTTGGAAGAGCCATGATATTTTCTTGGGAGCCAAAGAGCACCTCCCTCCAACCAACTCTCTGTATGTTCCATTCCATATTGTAGCATTTCCTCTTTTTCTAAGGGCGGTCAGGTCCACTTCTTTCTTTTGCTCTAACATGTTACCAACTTATTGCCATATTATTATGATGATTGGTACATGTTTTGATAAGCCATAACGAAAGAAGCTCGAAATGAGGTGAGGCGATACGTGAATTTGTGTTAGAAGTGCTCTAGGATGGGGTTGACATGGGCCCCTTTAACAATGGGCTCATAATCCTCGGCCTAGTTGGCGAACACAGATAGACCACACACGGACATGGTTACTCAAGACAGCTTGTAATCCAATTGGAACGAATAAGTCAAATGGTCTTGAACTTGGGCCATACAAATATCAAGAAAACAGGCCCACCATTTCAGCTGTCTGCCAGGGCCACCATCATCACATTCACCCGAGCCAGCCATAAGAATGTACGACTCCAACCACCACATCACCCATAATTTTTAAGCTCTTTCTTGCCATATCTTAGGCTTTCCAGCATTATTGATGTTAAACAGGATTATGGATAGCTATGGGAGCAAAAGAATAGTTAATGCCAGCAACTTGATCAACTTTTCTTTGATAATTGTATGTACAAACAAAACAAAAGTGCCACATGAAAGCAATTTTTGTCTCTAGTGATTAACAGTATTAGAAGAACATAGGATGCTTTTGACCCCACCCCCGACCACCATTCACCATAGGTGTGCCATCCAGCTAAATGTTCTTGTGTTCTGTCTCCTTCATCCAGTTCCCTCTCATCACTCCTCTTACCCACTCACCAACTTAGTTACCTTCATTTCCATCACTCCATTCTACAATAGCCCATTTTTAAGGCTAATCAGGCTTAACACGCCTTTTTACCACATGGGAAAGGCTAGCATCCCAGCCTTTTTGTTCATTCCAGAGAAGGGAAAGGCCAACTCCTCCTGTCGACTTTATACTGAAAGCAGCATAAAAGTGGGTATTTTTCTTGATGATGATGATGATGGACAGTGGGGTTGTGTTGCAAATTGCTCCGAGTCCCCAGAGGAAGTTGGTACTTTTATGATAGAGTAAATGTGGTTTGAATATGTATATTTAGAATTGATCTTCATGGTCAATTATGGAATGCTAACTTCGTAAGGGTCCATTGTCAGAAAAGCATGTAAAAATCAGATTATACAGATCATACTTTCGCAGCCAGCGATGCTGATTACATATACCAATCTATTATGACATGACTGTCCTAATGCCTGATTCCTGACCACTAACAGCTTGTCGCCATCAAAGGCCACAATTAAGGTTAAGAAGATTCATTCTCCACCATTAAACATGTTCAATTATTGGCCACAGTAAGATTCAAACAAACTTGATGAATCAATACCCACCAGCGCTTGCATTTACCAGTAAATTGGGTGTTTCATTATTATTAAGTAATGCAAGAGGGAGCCAAAAAGATAAACAAAGACATATTTGTGAAACGAACTGCAGATTAGTCTGCTGCAAGATTACACATGAGAGTTTAATTCACTTGACAATTGTCATCAACCTGCTGGTTTCTCTTGCCGGGTCAATGAAAAGGCTTTTCTTTTGTATATATACATATAAATATCGTTGCTCCCGCATCAGCCTTTCACTTTCTTGATTCTTGTCAATTTTCGTTTTGTTTTCCTTTTTCTTGTAAGATCCAAGTTTCAGTAGTTTCTCTGTGTTCTTTTATTCCCCTCAGCTGCATTATACCCAGATCTGCCACATTATTCCAATTGCTTTACATTTGTTCTGATTTTCCATCAAAACAACAGAGAGTACAGTAAAAAGATGACCGAAACGGGAAGAGTAGTAGCGCAGCTAAAAGAAGCCATCAACTTTACAGAACCGGACACGGAAGGAGGAGGGGGGCTATGATAATAGAAAGGGAAATAAGGAACAATTGGGTTAGGAGGTGGTGGTGTAGGGTAGTTTTTATAATCTGGTGGAGGGTAGTAATAAGAAGAACCGCCGCCACCACCACCTTGTGGTGGGTGAGGTGGGGGTGGGGATGAGTAAGTGTAAGTAGCAGGTGGAGGTGGAGAGTAGTAGTTAGAGCCTGATGAAGTAGGAGGAGAAGGTGGTGGTGGGCAGTTATTAGTGGAGGCAGGCGGGGGCGGGGACGGTGACGGTGGAGGAGGAGATGGAACATGGTTGCAACAAGTAGAACACATGGTGCATGCCATCTGATAGAGCATTCTTGAATTTGGCAAAGCTGAAGCAACAGCCAGGCTTGGTAGTATGAGAAAGAGAGCTAATTTAGCAAGAATGAAGTCCATAGTTTGAAGACTGAGCAGAATATGATGTTGCTTTCCCAATGCAGGCCAAGCACATGAGCAGAGAAGTCGTTGAATTCTTGCAGAGAATGAACAAAGAAGAAGGAAGAGAGTGAGAAGTGAGAACGGGCTGTGCTTAAATGGGTCTTTTTATCTTTAAAGCTACACCATCACCATCATTATCATCTTTTATCTTAGTTTTCAAGAAATTAATATCAAAAGGAAAAGCACCGACAGGTTTAATCTTAGCGGGCAAAAGGACGATGACCATGCAATTACTTTTTGGTACCAATTACTTAGATTAATTACGCGTAATTAGTGGTTAATTATGTCTACTAATTGAATTCTGATTGGTGCAATTAATGTAAAATGGTAAAGTTGGTGGAATGAGAAGAAAAGGTCCTTAAACATGGGCTTCACCAGGACAGGACTGCTCGCACGTGGAGGGATCTGCATGGCTTAAATTAGTGACGTGGGAGATGAAGGAAAAGATGTAAGGAAGCTATAATAATAGAGCCGTAGATGTAAAAGACGGCTAAAGGAGCTTTCCAGGCTGGTTCCGTGGCAAGTGTCTACAGAGCACAGCACAAGGCCGGCTACCCACATGTCCTTTCGACTTCAATTTACTTCTCTACCCCTGCATCTCATGCCTTTTACCTTAATTATTATTTCATTCTGATTCTGAATATAGGGGGCCCTGATGATGGTTCAATGAGAAGAAGTTTGAGTGCAGTTTATTATGAGCTCACATGCCCCAAGTCATATTCCAACCGTAAGACAAATGATGATGATGGGCTTCAGCTGAGAAAATTATTGGAAACTAAGAGCGAGTAATGGCTAGTGTTATGATTGATGTTGTCATTTTCGAAGAGAGGGTGTGTTTTACTTATGTTTCATGTTTTGGCCCGGCATCTTGTTATCCCTCTTTGAACTTCACAACAGACGAGACAATTTATAAATTAGTTGATATTGTAACTTCTGCAATGTTTTCTGAAGAAAGGATGAAATGGGTTATGAGCTAGCTGCCTGCTGCTATAAAACTTGGAACAGAAAAAACCTAACAAAGTCGACAACCATTGGAACAGAGGTCAAAAGCTCCAGGCCTATTGTTTAGCCCACAAGTCCACAAGTATGGGTTCATATTTAGGGCCAGGATAGCTTCACCCAAGGACATGAGAGTAGCTTAGGCATATTGACCTTCATAGCTGCAGATGACATGAAATAACAATCCAGTCATAAAAAGTTACATTCATGAAGAAAGAGGAAAATTTGGAAGTTGTAGTTGTGTGTTTTGCTCATGTAAACAGAACTCCAAATAGACCAGCAGATTGGATCGTTGTTTCCCTCAATGGTACTAAATCCACCCTGTCCCCCTGTTGAACCTTCTCATCTATTCTGATGGAGTACGACACCTTGATGAACAACGGCTACTTGGAATTTTGACTTTCATAGATCAAACAGGTGTAGTATGAATGGGCCTGAAACTGCCAAATAATGGTAGGTTTTGATGGGCGAAAGTTAGTAGTCGTAAGCTACGAGGCACGCGTTTTGGTTGCAACCTAAACAACAGGACGTGCCCGCTACGCGTGCCTTACTTCATGCGCCAATCATAAGTCTTCTCTGGTTATCAACCATAGCACAAGATTTAACACAAGATTTATGACTCATTCATATATTGGTATATAAGATTATCTTAGGAATTCAAAAGAGAGAGGGTGCGCAAGCAACCATAACGGAAAAGGGGGTTCTTGCATTCCAACGAGCTTCGTTGAATCAGCTCGCTGTCTCTAGTTCAATAAAGTACTTTTCTAAATAATAATAATAAATGAAAAGATAAAGAAACCATTCCCATTTCAAAATCACATGAATACAGCTTCTGCTAAGCTGTTTATTTTCTTCTAACGCGTTCTCCATCCTCATTTCATATCAAAAAGCAGGAACCCGCTTCAAAAATTCCTACAACATAAGAAAAGATCATGGCTTTACGATCGAATCTCCTACTTTCTCTTCTTGTAATTACAATTCCCTTCACCATTGCTCAATCCAGCACAGAAGCACCAGCCCCAGCAGCCAGTGCTTGCAATGGGATTTTCTTATCTTATCAATATGAAAGCGGAACTCAACTCAAGCCCACAGTTTCAACCCACCAACCATATAGATTCGAATCCACTCTTACTGTATCCAACAATGGTCTTGATGAACTCAAATCATGGAAAGTTTTTGTGGGTTTTCAAAATGATGAGTTTTTAGTATCTGCATCTAATGCTGTTCTTGCTGATGGTACTACTTTGCCTGCTAATGTTGGTAATGGTACGGTTTTTGCTGGCTTTCCTATGACTGATCTTAAAACTCCAATTCAAACTGCTGGTGATTCTACTCAGACTTCTGTTCAAGTCAAACTTTTGGGTACCCAGTTTGGCGTTTCTTTAAAGGATGTTCCTTGGCCTTCTAATATCACTCTTGCTAATGATGGTTTTGCTTGCCCTGGGATTTCCAAGGAAGGTTAGTTTCTTTTTCTATCTGTCTTGGCAAAACTTTGATTTTCGAAGCTTTTTGCTTTGCTGGGTGATCTGGAAACTTGATTGTTCAAAGCTTAGATTTTGTGTTTTTTTATTGATTCGACTTCAGAAATTGAAAGGTTGATTTAAGGTGTTTGATTATGCTGTTGAAATTAAAGATGATGCCTTTTTCCTTTACGATATTCGATTCTTCGTTTCATTTTCATTTTGAAGGATCCGAAATCAACTTATATGTTTAATGATTTATAGTCAGTGTAAGATGTAACTGTGATCGATTTGAAAATAGGAGCAGATAATGAGGGATCAAACAATAGATTTCAAATGATCGCATAAAGTTTAGATTTTAAGGTAGCCTACCTTAATATATGGTTGTCTGTCGTGCCGCCGTTCTTCATCTCTTATCGTTGAGGCATGGCAATTGGGAAATTGATGCTGCTTCACTAGTGCCAGTTGTCAAGGCTAATCTTTTGTTAAACTCTGGAGTCTCTACCCTCCCTGATTCAACCACATAGCATGAGGAGTAGAATGTGTTTTTACTTATTATACTCATTGATTGTCATTTACTTTCCCGGTTTTTCCAGGTAGTATGATGTATGTTTGTTGCAACAGAGATGAGAACTTCAAATCAAATATCACGGTGGAGGAGGAGTTCTTGCCCCGCCAAGATGGGGATCTTACGATTATGTATGATGTCATTAGAACATACGACTCTAGTTACTGGGCACAAGTTACTATAGCAAATCACAATCCCATTGGTCGTCTTGACAATTGGCAATTAAGCTGGGACTGGATGAGGGACGAATTTATCTACTCCATGAAAGGGGCTTATCCATATGTTGTTGATTCAACCGACTGCATATTTGGTCCGCAAGGAACATTTTATAAAGAGGTAGATTTTTCCAATGTGTTGAACTGTGAAAGAAGGCCAACGATCATTGACCTGCCTCCTTCCAAGTATAATGACACCACTCTTGGGTTGAAACCCTCGTGTTGTCGAAACGGTACAATCTTGCCACCATCAATGGATCCAAGCAAGTCAACTTCAGTTTTCCAGATGCAGGTTTTCAAAATGCCTCCTGATCTGAATCGTTCCGAGCTCATACCCCCACAGAATTGGAAGATCAATGGCACACTTAATCCCGATTACCAATGTGGTCCTCCAGTTAGGGTGAGTCCTAGCCAATTTCCAGATCCGAGTGGCTTACCATCAAACTCGACTGCAGTTGCCAGCTGGCAGGTAGTATGCAATATCACTCAACCCAAAGGAGCAAGCCCAAGATGCTGTGTATCATTTTCTGCTTACTACAATGATTCTGTTGTCCCATGTAGTACCTGCGCATGTGGATGCCCCAGTAACACAGCTAGGACTTGTAGCGCAACTGCTCCAGCCGTCCTTCTGCCTCCAGAGGCATTGCTTATTCCTTTTGACAACCGGACTGCTATGGCGAAAGCTTGGGCTGTGCTTAAACATCGAGCAGTGCCAAATCCAATGCCCTGTGGTGACAATTGTGGCGTTAGTATCAATTGGCATGTTTATACAGATTATTCTCGTGGATGGAGTGCAAGGGTCACGATCTTTAACTGGGATGAAATTACGTTTGCTGACTGGTTTGCTGCAGTACAATTAGACAAAGCTGCCGCTGGCTTTGAAGCAATGTACTCATTCAATGGAAGCACGCTGGAAGGGACCAACAACACCATAATCATGCAGGGGCTTCCAGGTTTGAACTATCTCGTTGCTGAAACCGATGGAGCTGATCCACAAAAGACTCCTATGGTGCCAGGAAAACAGCAGTCTGTGATTTCATTCACTAAGAAACTTACACCTGGCATCAATGTGGCTGCTGGGGATGGGTTTCCCACTAAGGTATTCTTCAATGGTGAGGAATGTGCGCTCCCTAAAATATACCCAACAAGCAACAGCAATAGAAAGGTATCAGCTATGACTTTATCAGCCTTTATTGCAGCTCTGGTATTCATGCTAATACAGCAGTAGATGTCATCAGATGACAAGCGGCTCAGTCTTCATTTTCTTCTAATTCTTTTCATTCTTTCAGTATTTTGATGTGTACATCCTCACCCAAGAGGTTCGTATGTGGGTTTTAAACATGACTGTTGGTTGGGTGGGCTGGTTATGCTCTGTATGCCCTGTGCATGCAATGTATATGATGTATACCATTGTGATAGTGATTTTGACAGCTAATGTACACTTTGAACAGTATTCATAAATGGTCGGTGTTGTGCTGTAAAATTTTCAAGCTCACTTTGTCAAGGTATTCTGAAGATGTCAGAAATGTTTATGTTCGTTATGTGATGCTATCAATGAGTGTAGGCGAGGAGGAGCTTATGATTTTTATGATGAGAACTACACTTCTCGAGTACATTTGCCGCATCATTACCTACCATCCTGCAAGTTTTCTGTTGAAATTGACCAGAAAAGTGCTTTCTTGATCACTGATCCTCCGACAATTGATGTCAAAAACCGTGTAAAAAGCTTGGGGGTAGAACGACAAAAGGAAAACAAAACCAAAGTACGAGATGACATCCAGAAAAATTAAAAAGAAAAATCACCCAGACTTATGTCTTGAGCAATCAAGTGGATATGTACATCAAGGTCTATTCCTTGAACAAGATAAATCAACTAAAATAGAAACAATAGAAAAGAAAACATAACATAAAACTTGATCTGTTATTAAAGTGAGGGGGCCAAAAAAGCTCCTAACTTTCTGCAGATATCCAAGCAACAGCCTTCACCATTCAAGCCGATGAACAGCTCCACAAGCACCCTAAGATTAGTCGAAGATTTTCCAACCAAATGCATCCAAAACTTTGCATGGTATGCCTTCACATTTCATACAGTGATGTCTTCAATACTTTCCAGAAGATGTATAATCATCTTCGTGACTTGCTAAACAAGATATGCACAAAAGGAAATGCAGCCTAGAGATATCAGGCAATTCTGTCTCAGGAAAATACCCTTATTTCGATTACTTCCCTTCTGGTTGGTTGGGGAAGAGATAAATCAACCGTTACAGCAGGTATATACATCAAAAACTGCCATAACCATTACCAGGACAACTTCTACACAGGAATATTATCCAAGGGATACCCGTCAAAATCGAAATCATTCTCAGCTGTTCCTATGCTTCCCTGCTGCTGCAAAATTTAAGAATTTTGAAGCTTAGATGATTAAAAACTTCAGTTAACAAAAGGAGTGCGAGTAAATAGAAGATGATAAAGAGGAACCTACTTGTTTGAGAAGAGCACTCATGAGATCTTCCTGGCCGAACTGTTCAGGAAAGAGATTTCCGTGAGAGCTTGCATCTGTTACTGTCTCAGACTTGACCCTTACTGGATTCCCAGCAAAAAAAGGGTTGAGGTTTTGTCCAGCACACTGTGGATTCAAATGATCAGTTGCAATCCTTTGGCAAGAAGAAAACTCTTGATGAGATAAAATTGATGGCTCAACGTCGTGGTTACTTTGCAGAGAGGCATTGAAGGTCATGCCTACATTTTGTAACTCCCAGTCATTAGACTTGTACTGAAAAATATCATAGCTTGGCATAAACCCAATAGATCCCTTTATTTCTGAATTGACCTCTTCGTTAAATGTGCCCTTACACGTAATACTGGACATCCCAGTAGTGCTACCTAAAGGAAAATTAGCCCCTGATAATTCTGCTGTGCTATTCAAAGGGAAATTCATCACTGAAGATGATTGTGAAACTGTATTATATCCTGTCCCTCTGCCATTTTCAGCTAAACCGTTTCTTGCTAAGACCCCTCCGGAAATTGGATTAGAAATCATAGGTTGCCCTATGGATGATGGGAGAGCAGGGGCATGGCTGTCAGTTGTTTCCGTTAATATCTGTCCTCTTGATTGCGGTTGAGGCATTGGCATAAGCAATGAACTACTCTGGCCGCTCTGCCCTCCATGGGGATTGACTTGTTGCATATTCATGCTTCCCATAGATTGTGCTGAATGGTTGAAACTTGCTAGTTGTTTTGTCTCCATGTTCGTTGGAATTCCATGAAGTAAGTTCATCTGTTTACTGCTCAACTGTTGCTGTTGGTGTTGTCCTTCTCCAAATCTCAGCTTTGGGTTTTCAAAACTGAAAAGATTTCTTTGATCAACAAGGGGCATGGACATTCTAGATTTCACTGCTGATCGACCAAGCCCTCCTGCTGCTTGGAGGGTGGCAAGGCTTTGTGCCGGAAGCTGACCAGTAGCAGCAAGAGTTTGAAGGTCAAGTCCATTGAGCGATGACAGCGGACCATAGGTTGCATCCTGGGGGCTGATAAAAGCATTGCCCAAGTTGTTTTGTGGGTGTGGAACTCCACTCAACCTTCTAAGGTACAGACGATATTTCTGCACCACACACCAAATAACGAGTGAATATCAAAGAGGAGAACTGAAATCACCGGAGTGATTCACACATGTCCAGTACCTGAAGGTGGCTAGCAACATTTTCTCTTGTGAGGCCAGGCACATTCATCAGCTCAAGAATTTTCTTAGGAACAGCTTCTGCATTTTCACATCCCAATAATACGAGATTACAACACAAATCTCATGAACTCAAATGGGAGATAGGTAGTAAAGATACATACTGTCAATGCCTAGCTGATTAACAGCCGCCACAAATTGTTGATGGAGCTCGACCGACCAAACCACGCGTGGCTTCTTTAACGTGGATGTATCATCCTTTTCCTCTCCATCTTCTTCATCATCTTTCCTCTTTTTGGAGGTTCTCCAATCCCCTTCGTTGGCAGAAGACGAGTAATCAGCATCCTCGAATTGCTTTGGCTGCCTGTCTCCTTCTTCCACGCTTCCTGACTGTTCTAAATCCTTCCATTCATTTCTTTTCTTCCGAACCACATGCTGCCATATGTTTTTCAGTGCTTCAATGCGTACTGGCTTTATCAGATAGTCACAAGCACCATGTGTGACCCCTTTCATTACAACACTTTTTCCATCATCCGCCGACATCACTGTTTCGTTCACAAAACATAAAGTGTATCAGACAATCACTTCATATGAACTATAAGGTTGTCAAATCTGCATAAATTGATACTCACTTATTACAGGCAGATCCATCTCTAGCCCGATGTGTTCAAGGAGCTTGAATCCATCCATGTCTGGCATGTGAACATCGCTTATAACTATATCGTAACCATTTTTGTTCTCCCGAAGCAAGGAAAGTGCTGTCTCTGCTCGATTGCACTTTGTAACTGAACAATTCGAATCAAAACTAAATCAGTCGATCAAATTACATAAAAATGATGAATATAATCTCTCATTTAACACAAATCTGACCAGAGAACTCCCTATTCCAGCCCACGACAGGAAGAAAATGGAAGCTTAACACAAAATAAACACTTCTCTATTTACGAGAGATCCAGGATCAGACATTTTCCAAGTTGAAGCATAGACAGACTTCGGGTTAGACGACAATAAGATGGTAATAGCTTAAAGTATCACAGATTGTGATTCCACAGTCAAATCTAAATATGCAGACACGGAATGCCTTGGAACTGCGTATCTCGAACACGAGTAACATCAGAGATGGTCACTGATTTACTATATGACATGAAAAGCCAAGTAAATCAAATCATTGCTACAAGAAAAAGGCCCATCAGGATACTCTCCACCTTATAATTTAAGAAAAGCTATTGATAATTTTACCTTCATAAAGACAAGTCCTAAGCATCTTCTCTAAGATCATAAGACATGTGGGATCATCATCGACAACAAGAACCCGCAACCCAGCCGGAAATTGGTCCGAAACAACCTCTCCACCTTTCCAGGTAATACTAGAACCAACTGTTGACATCGATCCCTTGCCGTTACTGAGATTCATAGCTCAGAAATGGAGAAGAAAAAAGAAATCTTGGATACCAGAAAGAACAAAAAGAGACTAAACAGAAAGCAAAAATGATTCACATATGAGAAACAGAGAAGTTGAGGTTGACATTAAAAAAATCATCAGCACCCAGTTCAAAACACAAAGAAAGGAGGTGAGAAATGCAAGAGGTGAAGAAAAACAAAAAGGGAAAGGGAAGAATTAAGATTATTCAGAGATGGGAAACTGTCCACATATATAAACATTTTGAAAAAGGGAAGGAAAATTATACCAAGTTAGAAGCTAAAATTTCTGTGTTACGGAGTAAATCTTGAAGTAGTTTTCATAATGAAAATTAAATTGAATCGAATTAAAACAAAAACAAAAAACAAAAGAAGAAAGAAGAAGGAGAAGAAGAAGAAACAGAGAAAGAGATAAATAATCTTGGGATTAATAAATTGAAAGTGGGTCAGTCCTGGAAGAGTGGATCCAGCTCACATATAAAAATTAACCAACTCCTAAATCTACTCTACTCTCCTCTCCTCTCCTGAAACAACGACCCGTTCTTCTTCCTGGGTGTTCTTCTTTTTACTGTTTACGCCCTTTGAAGTCTCGAGTTTTACCCTTTCCTATGCTGTTTACTTGCATTTCATTGGTCAATCACTTTCCTTCCCATGCAAAATTATCCTATTATTATTTATTAAAATGTATAAAATTTGTGTTTTTTTTTTTTACCAAGCCGAAATTCAAAATGCTGTTATTCTGAGTCAACCAAGGTTGTAGTTCTATCTTACAGTTAGAATTACAAATTAATTTGCATATTCCTGTTTCAAGTGTGCTGCCATGGCGACAACCACTTCCAACTTTTGTGGTTGGTTCTGTTATTCCACTTTTCTACTTGTTTAGTTTCCCCATCTCTAAGCATTCCCTTTATTTTCATTTTTATTTTTTAATAAAATTTGTAATTACACTCCAAGGGTGGAGGGAGCTTCTGTTGTTTTCCTTCTCCTACCCTAAACTGACACGTGTCATTTGGCGCCGCATGGTTCAGATAAGGCTCTTCGGCTTATATTGTTCCCGGCTTACACACACTTGCCGGTCATCCACGTCATCTTTTTTGGCATTTCTCTTGTTCCCGTTTTCCGGTTCTTGTTTTCTTGGCCATTTTCCCTCGAACCAAACATAACCCAATTCTCTCATTATTCACTTATTATATATATATGTATGCACATATATAGACGTAAGATGAATGGCTTTTCTCACACGTGCTGTTTCATGGAAGTTGAAGAAAAGTTGCACCAACTTTTTCACCTTTCAAGGTAAAACTTATGGGATTAAAGTGGTTGGAATCTAACGTGATAAGATAAATGGAAATATGAGGTATAGCTCGCAAAAGGGTATAACTTTTACCTAATGAAAATGGACTCTCTTTATTTGAGGATATCAATGCATGCTCTTGTCATGTGGGAGAGTTATCCATCTTGTTTTAGATTTTATTTATTTGTTTACTTCCCAATAAAGAAAGGATTTGTTTGTAAAAAAGTAAGACCTACTTTTGAACAATGCAACTAAATAATGAGGTATAACACACCCCCATTCCATCCCCTCTACTTTTAGTATATTCCATTTCTAAATCATATAACAATTATCATGATTTCTTCACACTACTATATATTTATAATTATTTTCATATTTTAGAATGATTAAAATTTAATAAAATAATATGAATCAAAGGCAAAGATAAAATAATTTTAACAAACAAATTTTGCATTTATATATTGGATCAAATAAGATAAGCTAATTAAATACAATCCAAAATTAAAAAATATACATAATTAAAACAAAAAGAAAGGCAATAAGCTAGGGAAGGAGCAGTAGAAGCGTAGACCAACGCGGAAAGAACGGCGGACCCACTTGCTCTGTTGTACTCTGTACGTCTTCCATTTCACACTCTGCCCCTTACCAACACGGACTGCCCCCCTAAAGAGGCCCTCGATTCCTTTTGGCTCGTATTATTAGTTGGTTGGAATATCTTTTTTTTTTTTAAAAAAAACAAAAAACAAATCCAAATAGTTGAATTACAATGAAGGTTTCATTGTGAATTGAGTGCTTTTCCTGAAGTTTAAAGAAAACGGATCTTTAAACGAAAAGAAAAGATAGTTCTAAATTTTTACGGGGATAAAAATGATGGAAGGGAAGTAGGAAGCTTAAGTTGGTCTTAATTACAAAGGAAGGATACCCTTTATTACAAGGAATAAGATCCACATCTCTAATCTCAGTACACCTTGCCAGGCTTGCAATCAAGTAGGGCCGGCAAGTTTTGATTGTCATCGGAATGATTCACTCAAAGGTTTTAGGCACTACCAACCAAAAGACCAATTTAATAACAACGCAATCAAATCATAAAGTTATAGTATTTATTATGATTTTACTAGTCTTTACCATACCCACATCATCCCCTTTGGATGCTGTCCATTTCCCCTGCCTTTCTTTATCATTCATTGCTTTCGAATTCTGCCATTAGGTAATAATTCTATTCTTATCATTTTTTATTTTTAACATGGTTTTGCATTGTGATGCATACCCATGATGATTATTATTATTATATAGGTTCCATTTCATCACACATGGTGTTACTTGGACTTACATGCTAAAAAAACGTTGATGATCAAGTAGGCAGGAAAGTGGTGGTTTGATAAGTAAAGAGTTTGTCATGAGAAAATGAGAGAAATAATGGGTTTTCTCCCAAGTTGGGGAAACTAAAGTATTATTTGTTAATAATGGAAAGATGAATGGAATTGTTTGGTGAAATGTACTTTGCATGCATGTGGATAATAGGAAATAGGAAAATTAGGGGATTACCACATGGTATGTCGTCTACCATTAATGATCATAGCCTTTGAACTTACATTTAGAGCAAGTTTCATCCGTAGAATTTATATTTGCCCGTGGATTGATTCCAATCATGGGTAAAAGGGCAAGCCAGGCAAGTTATCAAGAGACTCTTCTGGATTTTTCACCATCGTAAAAAGGAAAAATGATGGTGTGGGTGTATATACAAACACCATTTTTGTTCGATCAAGCTGTCAATGATTTGGATTGAATGGCGTTGAATAGCACATCACCCGATAATCAAAAGGAAATCACTTGGTTCCTTCAAACTTTGGGTTGAGTTGACGGGAAACCATGCCCAATTTCATAAGCTGGACTAAACACCAAAGGACCATATTCGGGCCCTTGTTTTCATTTGGATCTCTAATTTTTAGCCACGCCTTGTCCAATGCACTAGTGATTCATATTAATCCAAGATAGAGAGGCAGTAACTATCCTGTAGCATTATTTTCGTTCCCGCTTCAGTTGATATGGTGAATCGTCCACAAGTGCCAAGCTGTGTTCTGCAATCTTTTGTTTAGATTGTTCATGCTATTTCCCTGAGGATCTAGTTAATGTTTATGCATTCTTCGATCTTCCTGCCTTGCAAATACTAGGAGATCTCATGGGCAGGTTCTTCAGTTCATAGAGCGATATATTGACAGAAATGGCTGTTCGACTGCAAATATCCGTGTGTGGAAGGTTAAAGCTAGCAGAAACTTGATTGCTGGCTGTAATGTACGTTATTATACATGTCGAATGATGATGTTTTCACTTTGTTTGTATTACTAGGAGCGGTGGCCTTGGCCTATTTCTGGGGTTTCTGTAAATGGGTAGTAGCCCTTTGTAGGAGTGATACGCTGGTGGTACGATGGTACCCAAAGCTTTTGTTGGTTTGTGGCATAGATGGTGCAGGGACGTTGCATCTGATTCCCCTTCATTTCCTTTAATGTCCTGTAAAACTCAACTGAAAAAACTCAAGCCAACTCATTTTTGTTGTTGTCTGCAATCCAGCTTATAGCTTCTTCAACATGCAGGTAAGCAATGAAACAGAGAAAGACAAACTCTAAAAATGGATGCCAATGCTCTCGTTGAGATTCGAACTCAAGACCTCCCGCTTACTAAACGGGTGCTCTAACCAACTGAGCTACGAGAGCTTGTTGCTTGTCAACTTTTCAGCATTTACACGATGGTGATCCACAAAAAGCAGAGGGTCACTTGGCGGAAATAAATTCCCTGAAAAATGACGCAAAACTTCCCCTCAGTCCGTCATTTACGAATTTTGGAAGAAAAGAGGGACCATGGATGCAATTTAAGAAAAATCAAAGCCCATATTTGCAAGAAAGGAGTTATAATAAAGAGAGAGAGGACACGTACTAGGAAGGAGTTTGGTAGAGAAGGGGTGAATTTTCTCTGCTTTGTCGCTCTCTCTCTCTCAGTTTCCTTCTCCTTTCCTCTCTCTCGACCTATAAATCCCCCATCTTTCCATTTATCAGGGCTTCTATCTATCAATTTATCATCTTCAAGTCCATAATCGCAACCCAATTTGCATAATTGCCCTCCTCTTTTTCCACAATTCAGCTAACAGTTCAAATAGAAAACCTTTTTTCTTTTTGCAGAGTTCATCGATCGGAAACAGAATGGATTCTGATTCGTGGAATTCTCGCCCTTCTTCAAGACGTTATCATTCTCGATCAGGTTTGCTTTCTAAAACAAATATGATATTTTGTTTTGAGTTTCCGATAATGACCTATTGTGGTGAGAGAACTTCACGCGTCTGATTCTGGGTTTTTTTGTTCTTTTTGGTAAATTCCAGATCTGTACGAGGAAAATGAAGTAGTGGGAGTAGAGGATGATTTGAAAGCAGAGTTTTTGTGTCCATTCTGTGCCGAGGATTTTGATGTTGTGGGGCTTTGTTGTCATATTGATGAAGAACATCCTGTTGAAGCTAAGAATGGGGTATTACCAGTGGTTCTCTCTGTTCTCTCTCTTTCGATTAAGTTTGCTTCTTTTTGTAAAAAAAAAAAAAAAAAAGTACTTACATATGATTTTTATTTGATCATTTAAGCCTTTCTTTTTTTTTTTTGTTTCTCTTCTTCCTTTCTTTTTACATGTGGCGATGTGTAAAGTTTTAGCTTTGTTTATTGAACTATTGTGTTTTAGCCGCTAAAAATTTCTGGAGAATATGGTCTTTAGTGATTCAAGGTACATGAGTTTATAGTGTGAATATTTGTTTTGGTGTGAGACTATGAATTTTTACTGATTTGTATTTATAGTTTTTATTCAATGGTTGCTAGTGCGATATGAATTTTAACTTTTGATTGAGATGGGCATTAAATGGTCGCTTGGATTGTTGGCTGAATAACGAGCTTTCTATTGAGTATTCAAGCAGTCATTTTGGTCTTTACACTTGATTAGCCTCACGTTCTGGATGCTTTGTAATGTTTGTGTTTTCCATGTTCAGTTGTATTGACAGATTGATATCAGCTACTGCTGATTGTTTGATCCGCTAAAATGCTCTTGTTCAATTTGTTGTAGGTGTGCCCGGTATGTGCCAAACGAGTGGGAATGGACATTGTTGGTCATATTACGATGCAGCATGGAAATTTCTTCAAGATATCCTTCATCTTCATTTTTATTTTCTATCAATGGTTTTTGTCTTTGATTCTTTCCTTGAATTTACCTACATGCATATACTTGCATGGCTCAGATGTTTATTTATTACTTTCATTAGCATTTGAAATCCAAATAAATTTTGTCCTGCACTAGTTCCTTTTGAAATCTGTAGGATATCTTTTATGATTCTTGATTTCTGCATTATGCTTGGAGCAGCCTGTGTTTGGAGTTTTCTATCTTGGACTTCTGTATATTAATTATATGTTTTCATAGTGTGAAGTCGTCAATGCTTTTGTTGTTTTGTTAGTCGCTTACTGTCATCTTCTTTGAGAGAGGATCTTTGTGTACCTTGACTTAGCATTACGTGCAGCGAAAGAGGAGATTGCGAAAGGGGAGCTCTAACTCTGCATTTTCTCTTTTGAGAAAAGAGCTGCGAGAAGGAAGTTTGCAATCCCTTCTTGGTGGAACTTCATACTTTGTTTCTTCGTCTAACTCAGAACCTGATCCTTTGCTTTCTTCTTTTATATTCAATCCGCCTTCTAGTGATGAACCCCTTAGCATACAGTCTCTTCCATCAGTTGAGACAGTCTCGGAAAAGCAGAGCACAAATGAGGAGTTTCGAGAAAGGTACCAGCTCTTGTGCTTTTCCTAGAAGTAGATGTTGAAGTGGACACGGATGTGCCAACTGTGGTTGTAGACTTGAGTCAACTGTGGTTGTGTCACGGATGTGCCATAGTTTAGGAAAAAGCTCAAGCTGGGTTGTTTGTCTTTGGGCAAAAGTAATCTTAGTATCACCCATGGACGTTTAACGTATTAATAATATTCTTTCTTAACGGTTTCTAACTCTAGGTTTGGTGGGTGACAGAAAAGTACAACAGCCGGTGCTGTCAGACAAGGACCAAGAGGAGAAATCTCAGAGGTGCAAGTTTGTCCAGGGGTTGTTGATCTCTACGATTCTCGATGTTGATGATGAGCTATGAGTGGAGTCGAGGGGAGGGTAAATGCAATGGACTTGTCATGTTAATATTGATAGTAGGACCGAGGAGAGCGAAAGAGGACATGCTTGTTTCACAAGTGAAAATTAGCCAAGTTCAGATGAACTTTGTATTATCGCTGTATTTGTTACTTGTGCACATAATTGAAAGATGGAAGACCTGTCTCTTGTCCGTTACATTACTCTTTGCACCTTCTTGACTTGATTTCTGTGCGAGTTACCATGTTTTTAGATGGTTTCGAACCTGCACAAGAATGAAGAAGATGGCCCTGGACGGCTTCTTGTGTAACTATTGCAATGCATGGATGCCTGCTTGATCGAATCAGAAATCGTATTGGTTTATTTCAATCACTGGGAGAAGAATACTGCCTCTATAATCATCCGTTTCCTTCTAAGCAGGCTTAGCTTCAACAACTAAAGCAAGCATAAAAACTTGAAAAGAAAACGATAAGACAATTTCGTTACAGTGATCAAAACAGCCGAAACGTGGAAACATGTTCTATTACAAAGCTGTACAAGCAACCTGACCGCCCAAGCAAGGAGATCATATATTTACAAAATCTATTAAGTTTAGCTTTTCATTATCATCTGATAAACTCGTTAAAAGGTTAATTTTCTCACGCCAGGAGATCCGTCCACAGGACCAAAAACATCACATTCAGTACTAATCACAAAGCCTCTTCAAAACATCTCTGGACAAGCAATGCAATGCCTCCGTTAGAAGCCAACACCAGAACAGCCCACAGAAACACTGCAACGACACGGCCACATAATTTTTGTATTCACTATAGGTTTACGCTGAGAAACATCGTTCAGTAGCTGCTCCATAAAGTTGCATTCGTCATTTTTCTGGTTAGCATCTGAAACAACTCTTCTAATCATCTCCAGTTTGCGTTGTGCGACATAAAGAACATATAATCAGGATGATTTACTTTCAAAAGCCTGTGCCAGTTATCAGCAGCTCTCAACAGGGAATTCACCTTTTGACATTCATAAACTCCATTTGAATTCCAAAATGAAACCTTAAACTTATAGGAAGCAAGGCCAAATGTAGGCAGAGGTAGTTTGAATGGCAAGTCCGCACACGGATTCCCCTTCCCACTACTACCATGAAGGTGCGACGATTCTCTGTTTGAACCTGTCCCAAACCAACATATTAAATTCCACTTCACAATAGTCACGAAGCACAGATGTAAACATGAAGAGAGGGATGAAGAGATGTACCGTGAATGGGAGTTGATAGAGAATGAAAGGTTAAAAAGCATGCGTCCAGATTTTGTAGTGTTGGACCCATGGGGATCCTATAAATGGGATACCAGGCGACAGAAATCCAACTCGAGGGCAACAAATCACAGCTCCTAAATGTCTTCAGTTCAGGAAAATTGGATGAGAGAGCTGAAATCTGTGGCATGTAAAGTTAAACATGTTAGCCAAAACAAGTGAGAACAGAAAAAAAAAATGGAGGAAAAGACCACCACAAAACCAGCAGAGAAAATATATTTATAAATTTAAACTTGCCTTATCAGCCAAGGGTTCACGAATAAATGGAGAAGCATGCTCCATGTACTCAAAAACAAGCCGACCAGGAGGGTTGGAAATCTCGCTTTCATCACTGGATGAACTTCTTGAGGGTTTATTCTGAAGGGAGAGTCGATTAAAACTCTTAATATTCGCATCTGTAACGTTTTGCTGGGTCCAAGGCCCCCCAACACCATTTACCACTCTATATGCTCCATAGTCACTGCTACCATCAGTACTAGACTCCCTGGACGACTCAGCATCGCTTTCCTCACCAGGCCTCCTGCCAAAAGACAGCAGCAATAAGAATGTCATGCATTATACATGTTAACTATGCAGACATAGCATTATCAACTTGGGAAATTAATAATTAGACTATTTCAAAGATCTTGGTTATGATGCCGAATGAAGCTACCAATATGGCCCTCAGGATATTCCTAAAGTTTTTGACTCAGCTGCTAGAATGAATACAATATGGATGGCAATAAACTCTGTCAGCAGTTTTCCAACATGCAACTAAATCAGAAGAAATCCTCGAAAGTAGGAGCAACTGTGATGCAACCACAATCACAAATATGCTAAAACACTGACCATGACATGTATAAACTTTCTTTTACCCCACCAATAATGGCCTCTATGTATGAATACATCAATAACTCTGGCAGAAGATCATAACTTGCAAAAAAACTGATATGATATGTTGAGAAAAAAACAACCAGCACTTTGATTCAAATTATTTACAAGGAAGCTATTCGCAATGCATATTTAGTGCAGATGCCAAAAGTACAAATAGCAGCTACCAAATAAGAATAAGTAGCCAATTTGACAATGTTGAAACATGAGATGTATGGAGTATGGAATGAAGACATCCTATGGGTCCAAGCAAACACTGCTCGCTTCCAGTTTGTATTTCCCAGAATAGCATACTAGTAATTTAACCGTATAAGTTGAGCAAATTACTCAATGTTAACAAATCCCATCAATTGTACCCAAAAAATTGTGCCAAACTTTAAGTTACATCGACCATAACATCTCAGGCAAAAACCACAAGCAAGCAGTAAAAGGAACTCTCACTAACAAAGCTGATAATTATACCAGCAGAAAAACAACAGGAATAAATACATTCGTCAGCGACCATACGAGATTCGCATGCATTAATTGGAAATAGAAACACAAATTGAACAAGGGAAAATAAAGGAAGCCAATAAGACAATCGCTAACCTCATTCCTGGGGAAGGTCTTGCTGGGTCTACATATAGCTGAATGCCAGACAAGTAAGGAACATAATACTGCATAACAATTTCGCTTCCATTTAACACAAGAGGAACACCAGCTCCATATGCGCTCCATTCTTTGAAAGACTCCCATAAATCCCCCAACACGAAGTATGGCTGATACTCTGATTTGCAGTTTCTCCATCCTCTAACACTTGTCTGCAATATCCATAAATTGCATTAGGCAACGTTTCAAGAGTTGTAAAAGTAGATAAAACATGCGTAAAATTCAGTTCTTTATAAAAATAAAATAAAATAAAATAAAATAAACAAACAGAAATCCAGTCAATTATGTTAGTGACTCCATTTGGATCCATTAAAGGAGAAATCCCTGAGTTTGAGTATTTAAAACCCTAATTTCGCAAAAAGTAACTCAATTAGATACCAAAATTCAAGAAACCATATTCGGGAAAAAATTGTAATCTTTAAGTAAAATTCACCTTGGGCAAGTGTTGAGCAGGAACAAGAGGCGTGGTATACTCCAAAAACCGATCTAAATTCGTTGATGAATTATTACTATTACCAATCCCTACCCGACCCGAAACCGAACAATTCGACACCACCGACGAAGAAGACGAAGAAGTAGACAAAGACGACAAGCATTGATCGGATTCTCCTCTTTTTTCCATCACGGAACAGTTCATCGAAATCACCGGCCCTTCTTGTTGCTGTTGTTTTTGCTGCTGCTGCTGCTTTTGTCGCATACCCGGAGACACATAAAACCGATTTCCACCACGGGCTCGGGGGATCGACACTCCACCAGACCCTGACATTGTATATAAAAAAGAAGGATAAAACCCAACAAACAAATCCGACAAAAAAGAGACCGATAAAGGACGATTTTCCGGGATTTAAAGTTTCAAACGGGTCTTTGGAAAGATGGGTTCTTGATTTTGCATAAATTCATATATACATAAAAATCACTATTTCTTCGTAAAATTATTTCGTTCTCTCTTGAGCAATGAACAGTATCCCGAGTAATGAAGCTCGTTTAGCGAGACAAAGCAAAGATTTTGGTTCTGAAATGGGGTGGTACTGTGTGATTGTGAGTGAAATCAAGGGCAAAAGGAAAATGAGAAGAATCAAGAAAATGCTAATACTTTCCGGCTGAAATCTGAAACTTTCAGTTGTCTGTCATCGATAAGATGTTTATGTTGGGAAGACGGTTGAGAAAAATGTGGCTACCCGAGAGGTACCTGTCTGTAAATTTTGTCAGCATCAACAAGATTCGGTACCCATTTTGCCCTTGATTCGGTTCGGTTCGGTTCTGTACAGTACAGTGGTCCGGCTATGGCTAAGGATAGATTTGGGTTAGGCCAATATCTATTTGCTTCCACACAAACTTTTTCTACTTCAAAAATGGTCTTTCTCAAGTCCCAAAGCGATGAATCCAAGCAAGAGGCTGGTCCGGTGGTCAAACTCGGTTTGTTTTTGGTTGAAATGAACTCTTCCACTTGTCCACAGCACATGGCTTTAAAAGCTTTGGCAGAATCCTAACATTGGTTCGAAGATATTGCATGATGAATTTATTGCCACAACGCTACGAACCAAATGCATATGTTTGATTACGAGGCATTTTCTTCCTTGCTGCCTCCCTCTATTTCCACTTGCACTTTATATGTCTATTTCTACCATTGAGTGTCCATAAATTGCATTCAAGAGCATTTTCTGGGTCACCTAAGATCGCAATTGAACTCTTTCTAACACAAGCTTTACCTCTAAATATGTAGCACCACTTATGTTTCATCCGTGAAATGGGTCTCATCTGGTTCAAGATTGCATTTGGGAAGGTTCGGCCGAAATGATTAAGCAGCAACTTGTGCAGGTCTCTATATCCTGCCAAAGCTGCCCTTTTCATCTTCTTGCTGCTTCAACAATTTTTCATACTAAAATGATAGAAAATTTGCAAGCCATAACCACCCACTTGGCTCTTTCTGTTTCTTTCTTTGATGAGTTTTGAAACCTTGGGTTCTAGCTTCAAGGGGTTATGAGCTGGAGGTTTCTACATCAGTTCCAGCTGACAATATGTTCAAAGCATTTCTACTCTATGACAATTTTTTGTGGTTTTTTAAGCCAAATTTATGCTGTCAAGTTTCTGAATTAGCATACAAGCAATCTATTCAATTCAATCCCCATGTTATAGCCAGGTCCAGAAAGTAACCTTTATGGCTAACTATTCATACATTGATTGTCATAATTTTGTCGCTTACTGCTAGCTGCCACTCTTTAACTCAACTACCAATAATTCGTTGGAGATATCGTCGATAAAGACACCCTGAGGAATCATTAGTTGGTTTGGTCTTATTCCCTGCCAGATTCCAATTTCTGCTGAAACGACATTTCTTTAAGCAGAAACTAGAAAGCATTTCTCACCATTTTATTCGCATACACATCTAGAGTTGACTATCATCCAAACGAATTAGAAAAGATAAGCGGGCTGCTCTTGAACTTGATCGTCATGGCAGTTCTAACTTATCAGGTTGAAGTCAACAGCAGAATCTCTCCACCCAGTTTGTTCAAGGCTATGATCCTCGACATTGAAACGCTGCTCCCCAAGATTTTCCCTCAGGCTATTACAAGCTTCGTCACTCTGCAAGGAGATGGAGGGCCTGGAACCATTAAACAAGTTAACTTGAGCAATGGTGAGTTGCATTATTATCAGCATCTTCATATAATTCCTTGGGTATTTGGAAGGTGTATCTGATTTGTGTAACTTGTTTAGGCAAACATGTCAAGGAGATCACGGATACAATAGACAAAGACAATTTTAAATATGCGTACTCTGTCATCGAAGGTGATGCCTTGGTGAACAGTTTGGAGAAAATCTGTATTGAAATTACATTTGAACCTGCTATGGAAGGAGGATCCATCTGCAAGCGCAGCAGCAAGTATTTCACCATTAGAGACGTAGACATCAAGGAAGAAGAAGAAATTAAAGCCATCCATGTGAAGGCTGCGGAATTCTTCACAGCAATATTCAAGGCATTTGAAGTCTACCTGTTAGCGAATCCTGGAACTGTAAATTAGGCTGTTTGGTGCCTGACATTTCCCTTATTAAGATTGGTGTCCCCCTCTCCCCCCGTCAAGTGTGCATGTCTCCGTCATTTCTTTTATCATTACCGTTATCTCCTGTCAAGTTTTGCAAAATCTATCCGTCATTTCTTCCAAGTTATGTACGCAGTTAATGTTGTTGAACAATGAATAAGAAACAGAATAAAAGATTGCGAAGAAGATCTGTAGTGAGATGAAGTTCGAGGCATCCGTTGAGGGAGGTTGCATTGGCAAGAATAGCAGCACCTGTCATACAATTGAAGACTTCGAGCTTAACAGAAGAGATTAACGCCGGAAAAGAACAGGCCATGACAATCTTCAGGGCTGTTGAAACCTCTCTGTTGGAGAATCCTGATACCATGGCAATTTCTATCACGACTTGTTGACTGGACTTCGCAATGGAGATAAAATATTTGACTTGACATTCAAGTCTTTGCGTAATGGAAGGAGATGTTGATGGCTGTGCTTGGAAAATGTAACTTGCCTGATTCCAGAAAATTTCCGGGTAGAAGTTAACCAGGCTATCCTGTTGACGAAGGAGCCTTGTCGTGAATTCTCCGTGCCCATCCCTTGGCAAATCCTGATGCTCGCTACAACGGCCACCATTGCTTTGCATGAATGACCTCCTGGGACATGTCAGAGGAGTCGGTTCGTACCTGTTGTCTTCCGCGATGCAAGTACTAACCTGCTTTGGTTATTCAATCAAAGCTTGCAGATGATAGACAGCATTAAAACAGAGAAATGAAACAACAGAGAGAAATTAACAGGGCTAGATGATGTTTTCATGATGTTTTAGACAAGGTCAACTTCTAGAAGAAATTGGCAAAACTCCCACAATATGAATAGATGCTCCAGGGTGTGCAATATCAGTTGCTTTGCTTTGCTTTGCAAGCTCGTTCAAATTGGTCAAAGAAAATGATAAACATGTTATCAAGAAATTACTTCCAACTTTACACTTCTGATATGTTCAGACAACTTCAAGAATTGATTAATATGAAGTTAAAACAGAAGTGATCTTTCTTAGTCATTCGACCCTTTAAATTTCATTACTTTCTCTTGTTGGGGAAGTTGCTGAAATTGTATTAGAAACTTGTTACACTTTACAGTAGACTAGTTACTTGACTTTTAGTTATTTGGTTAAGGATTTTGTAATTTTATCTTTAAACTCAAGTCACGTGTGGTTAGGTTTGGTTAAGTTGTTTTTGTACTTAAGTCATGATGACAGTATGGGTAGAAAATTAAGTTTATAGATCTCAGTTGTATTACACAGATTTTGTATTGCAGAAAAATTGAAATCAATATATCTTTCATCTTCCTCATTTTATTTAAGCTTCTTCTGATTTCCAGAATCCATTTATTACTGCAACTCCATTTACATCTCTTCCATGATAGATGTTGAGATTTGATGGGTGTTTTCTGTCCGATTATATTGGTAGATATTCTATCCTTTGTATCCTAACCCTCGTAGTTCTGTAAGCCATTCTTGGTAGTTGCAATGGATAATCATATATGAAGTGGTCTTTTTCGCAATGCCATCTGCTAAAAGTTTGATCGAATGGTTGAAGTTCAGGAAAAAGAAATTGAAGAAAGAAATTACAGTAAATGTATCATGAGGTTGGGACTGATATATAAGCGAACCCATAGGTCACACAACTTTATTGGTTGTCAGGCCAAAAGTGGCTTAACCAATATGAGAAGGAAGAAAAGAAAACATCGGAAACCAATTTATGTTGACAAGAAGGGTTGGACAGAGACAAATTTAGCAGGCGTCAGGATTTGCCAAGACATAAGCTTCAATAGCCTTAAACATGCCGAAAGCCTTCTCAGCTCCAGTCTTGATTCTGTCTTGATCGATGTCGCACCCTTCCTTCATGAAGTACTCGCAGCCACTACTTTTACCTCATAGGAAATCTTGTCGGGTCCATCCATCCATGGCTCGCCTTCAAAATGCTGTAGCAGTGAGTGAAACTGTCTTTGTCTATCGCATCAACTTGGGTCTTAATGTACTTTACATCACCGCCTGCATTGCATGAATCAACCCATAAAAATTAATCAAAATCCTTGATCAGTTTCAAAGAATCAGAGTTATAATAGAAGTAATGATTAACCTTGAGCAAAGGTGGTTTTTTTTATGGTTCCAGGTCCTCCATTTCCTTGGAGGAACTCAATCGTAACCTGAGGCATAATCTTGGGGATAACGGTGTCAGATTCAAGGACAATGTTAAGCAATACCCAACCAGTACACAAGATTCACAAGAAGAGAAGCAAAGAAAAGCGAAAGAAACACAAAATTTACGAGGTTCGGCAAAATCGCCTCGGTTGCAGAAGTCGTTGTGTTTTTTCTTTGTACTGATGAAGATGAAAAAGATTACAGGGCATTTGAAATTTTGCCTCCATTTTTCCTTCATTAAATTTTTCTCAAAATTTACATCACACCGCAAACTTTTCGGGTCGGGTACAAATTGGAAACCATCAAAAATATTCAAAAAACAAATACAACAGACAAAGACCTTGAACACTTAAGCTGGTGGGAGTGGAGTTGCAATTTCCCTCTCAAAAGTCACAACACCCATGATGCCCTTTGCCTGTTAACACAAGACGAAGCGAAAGAGGATGAAAATGCACAGAAATGGAGAATGTGTGATGAATGCAGCAGGAAAAGGGATGTCTTGATAGTATGAGAGTGAAAGTTTCCCGTTGTAATCTTCCGCGTAAAAGTCAGAGAAATCAAGCTTGTCAAGAGATTAGAAAAATAGGAGGCGTGCTATAATATATTAATACCGTAGACCTTCTAGATGTCCATCCATATTGCCCATCTGTTACTCCTAGATATAGTCCCACACAAGCTCAAGAAAATAAACTATGTGAATTCTCATCGAACTGGGTTTCATCATGCGAGAGTAATTCAAACAATAAGCACAGTTATAATATTTCAAATGTTATTAAAATTACATTTGTTAAGTGTATTTAGCATATATCAACACGGATGACATTATCCCTTTGGTTGATTCCGATTCTAAGCATTGTTGGCATTATAGATGATAAGATTGATGTATGTTGGACGTCAACTTTCTGTTACAGAACAAAAGAATACTAACAAATATCATATTTTAGTTTTAGGATAAGATTACATGATAAGAGTGAATGAGGGGGCAGATTTCTTTTTCCAGCATTCATTTGGGTCGTCATGTATAGATTCATATGTCAAAATAATGATATGAGAATTCTGTTTTTCAAAGGTCTAACACTGCTACACCAATGAGGCTGCTTTACCAAAGTCAAGTCTTCTGCGAGACTTGGTAGAATTGTCGCAATCAAATTTATAAGGTTGTTTACGGATTCTTTTTGTTTAGATATCATATCATGTTGTATTCATTCATACAGATGAGAAAGATTTACGATTTAAATTTTGATATCTTTTTATGATATTAAAGAATAAAGAAGTGGGTCTATTAAAAGAGAGCTCGGAGCCACGAGGACCCGGGAACAGGAGCTTGGAAAAGTGGGTTTTAAACCTGAAAACTTGAGGCATTTAATTTTATTACAAGAGAATGATACTACATGGGGAGTAGCATTTTTTCGCCCATGAGTACACCACTCATGACATTTACTCACTCTGCTTATTTCTAAGGCCAAAGGTGGCTTAGCCTTACCATACAAACTCTGAACACACTGAGAAAATTGAGAAGCTGAAAGCATATATATGTAGTACACTCCCAAGACAATCAACCAACCATATAAACTAGGAATAGGTTTTTCCGCTGTAACAGATTTAGTATGCATCAGGATTTGCCAAGATGTGAGCTTCGATGGCCTTGAACATGCCAAAGACCTTCTCCCCTCCGGCCTTGATTTTTTCTTCATCGATTGTGCAGCCTTCTTTTGGGCAGTACTTGCTGGTGCTCTTGCAAATGGATCCTCCATCAGAAGATGCCTCTATCTTTATGCTGTAACTGATTTTCTCTAGCCCTTCCAACCATGGTTCTCCTGCAATTATGCTGTAGCTGTGTGTGAAGTTGTCCTTGTCCGTCGCTTCAATTTTGGTCTTGATATATTTGATGTCACCTGCATGTGGGTATCAAAATAACATGTTCATAACCTGTTCCGGCATGTTGAGATATCATAACTGTGATATTAGATAGTCTCACCAGGACCCGATCCACGATCCAACAGACAGACACTCTCGATTACATACATGATTCATGGGAACAAATAAGAAAAAACTGACCTTCAGAAAAGGTGGTCTTCTTGATGGTTCCTGGGCCACCGCTGCCTTCAATGAACTCTACGCTCATATGAGGGACGATCTTAGGAATATGGATATGAGATTCAAGGACAAAGATCTTGAACATTTTGGCAGGGGGAACGGCGGTTGTAATATCCTTCTCAATAGTGACAACACCCATGATTTTGGCCTTGAGAAAACGAAGGAGAGGAGATGGATGAATGTGGGATAAGTGAAGCAGCTAGCTAGTGTGGAAAAATGGTGGAGCAAAGGGGACGTATTTATAGAATGAGCTTTGAGATTACGTAGCAAAGTTTAACAGATTTATTACACCGGAGTTTGCGTTATGGTCAAAGAAGGCAAGCTTGAGACATATAATAATCCTCTCCATGACTTAATAGACCTTCTAGATTTGCACTGTATCTCATTAAATCATAGATTTTTTAATAGTATAAATAATGATATATATAAATTTATATAATGAATCATGTTCTTGTTATATGATCAATCAGGGTATTTAATTGAATATATTATTATATAAAGTTAGATATAAAAAGGGTAAAATACATAAATTTTGGAGCAAAATTTGGAAAATAATGGCCTGGAGAAGTATAATAGTCAAAAAAACTTGTTGGAATTTTATTCATGAGGATGCAAGTAGGAAGCTGCTCGGATGTGAATGTGATGTCTCCCTTTATTATTATTTTTAGGGGTAAATTTGAACTAAAAGTTACGTATTTGGATAAATTTTATAATATTGTAACTTTTGCCGTCTCCAAATATTATAATCCATTTCGTCAAAGCTTGCATGCAATAACATATTCTCTTTTATCTTTTATATATATATATATATATATAATTCTGCTGGCCGTCAAGATTATACTAATAGCAGTTTAATAAATTAAAAAAGAAAAATAAAATATGCACAATTCTGAATTTTTCGTATTTTTATAAATAATTTTTGGGTATTTTTTATAAAAAAAAAGCCAATTTTTGGAATTATTCTGAATATTCTATTAGCTTCACAAGGTTTGAAGAGCAACTGCTTCGAGATTCCCCTTCGAATCTCCAAATATAGCAATGTATGCATTCTCGCCTGTCTCTTAGATGACTTGGCAAGTAAATTTGTGTCAGGGACTTCCAGGGTTTGTTTCTTTCCAGGGATCAATTTCACCTGCCACTTAACGAATTCCTGAATCAAAAGGTGCGACACCCAGGATGTTGTATTGTCTGTTCGTGTGACCTCAAGTTGTAACTTGTAATGGAAGAAACTCCCCCTTTCTTAGGTGTCTGACTTCATCCTCCATTTTCAATTTGTATATTCATTCTTCAGGCAAGGTTAACTCGGTCAACTCGATTATAATGCAAACCTGACGACATTTCATTTCCCCTGGAAGGCTGAACTATTAAAGCATCCCTTTTGATAATTAAGCATCTAGTTCCCTGATGTGAAAGTGTGAAATAGTCAGGTTGCCACTATCAAAAGGTTAAGTACTTGTTAAGAAAAGAATTTCTCTTTTTTTATGGAATAAAATGTATATCGTGGGATTCCAGGTGGATGAAAATGATAATCCAATCCTGCTTTGTCTTTCAGACTACAGAACCACAGTGGAGAATTAGCACAAAAATCTGGAATATATACAAAATTCTCCTTTCTTTCTTTACTTTTCTTCCCTGGCTGTGATTATAAGGCCTGGCAGGAATTGACAAGTCATCAAGTAAATAGCCTGTTGTCTACCTCGGATAATAATGATAACTATCTTCACCCATATCCTGACTTCTTCGTTTTGCAGAAGTACTGCTACCAAGATTGAAAAAATTTCAGAACAATCAATAGAATCAAAGTTAGAACATCATGAACCCTTTACGAAGATCAATTACGATCAATCCTGAAGATCTGCAGTCTGCAAATCTGCATGGTAAGCTAAACTCCTGTTAGTTTTAAATAACTACTCTTGTTACTGCGGCAGATGATTAGTATTCATTACTTGGACAGAAGAAACATACATAGAAGTACAGGATGGATGGATTACTCTCACAGAGTTGATCGATGCTACTCAAAATTTTAACCCTGAAATGGAAATCGGGAGGGGATGTTTTGGAATTACGTACAAGGTTGAACTTTGTAGTATAACTTTTTCTTGGTAAATTTGTTCATAGTTTGGATAGGGCTAATTTCTTTCGGCGTTTCACTCAGGCTGAACTGCAGAATTATCAGGCTGTTGCAGTGAAGAAACTTTCTCCTGAACTAGAGCAACAGATGAATCTAACAAGGAATGAAATTGACTCCTTAAAGTCGTTGAATCACGACAATGTTCTCCAGTTATTGGACGCCTATTCAAATGAGAATTTGCATGTTCTGGTATACGAGTACGCGGCCTGCGGCTCCCTTAGAAAAGCCTTGCATGGTAACCAAGATTCTTGCTAGTTTTTTCGATCTTATTTTCCATAATCCTGGAAAGTAAATTTTTGCAGATTTGCATACGACAGGCATCCTTGATTGGGAAACAAGATTCAATATCTGTCTTGGAATTGCTAAGGGTCTCGTGTATCTTCATTCCAAATCCGTTATCCACAGAAACATCAAATCCTCTAACGTTCTTCTGGACGGATTTCTTCAGCCTAAAATATCAAACACGGGATTGGTAAAGGATATAACAGAGGAAGACCAGAATATGTTAATCGAGGCATCTGATGTTCCGCAGTAAGATTACGTTCTCCCCCTTGTTTTTCATCCTGGTTGCGCAAAATATTTTACGTACCTAGTATTTGTTACAGAGGCTGCATGGCACGGCAGCGCGTCCAGCAGAGCGACATCACGGAAAAATCCGATGTCTACAGTTACGGAATGCTCTTGCTGGAAATAGTCTCTGGGAAGGAAAATCCCGTTTTTCTCTTAGACAAGGTTAGAGAACTTGAAGAGGATGATATCTGGTAAGGCCTGAATGCTTGTAGATGTGATGCTCAACTGTTGCATGATTGCAGGCTTTGGATTTACAAGGAAAAGGAAAGCTAGTGGACCTGGTGGATGCAAGGCTATCCAACTACGACAAGCAGCAAGCATCGACTGTATTGAATTTGGGTATTATCAGCATCAATCCCTTGCCTAGTCGCAGGCCTGCAATGGCTGATGTTGCCATGGTACTCGAAGGGGACAGAACCATTCAGCAGATTTCCGAATTACTTGACACCATTCCTTGAGTTATGAATTTTATTTTTTATTAAAAATTATGCTCGATATTCAATACTAAATGTAATCATAAATATATAAAATTACATATGTATTTAACAATATAATATAAGAATATATTAATTTAAAAAATCACTTAAAATAAATAATTAATTAAATACTCATTGATTGATATGGCTAGATCTATTACCAAAGATGTCGGCATTTAAGGAAAGAAGGCGTAGAATTGTCTGAGTGGAGACATAATGGATTAGTTACAAGTTTAATGCTGTCCAAAGTAGAGGAATCCGCCATTGCCAACCTTCATTAATGTTACCACTTGCCTGCTCACTTGAAACAGCAAAATGAAACCCATTAATTGGCATCACTGCCATCATCACCCTGCTGTCATCTCATCAACTAATCTATAAATACCATTTTCATCGCAATCCGTCACACCATCAGGAAAACCCTTCTTAAGAGTTGTTTCATCTCTATTGCTTGTATTGAGTATTGAGGATTGAGAGATAAACATCAATCATGGGCGTTGTTTCATTCTCTGAGGAGTTCACCAGTCCTGTCCCTGCCAAAAAGCTGTTCATGGGCTTGGTTCTTGATGCTCCCAACCTACTCCCCAAGCTCATGCCTCAGGCTGTTAAAAATATCGAAATCGAAGGCGATGGAGGCGATGGAGGCCCTGGAACCATTACCAAGATGACCTTTGTTGAAGGTTAGTATTTTCAGTAATCCAACTCGAAACCTTACAGTCTTGTAATGTAGTTTTAACTTTGATTATGTGAAAAAGTTGTATGATAATAATGGGTGTGATGCAGATGGGGAAGTGAAGCATGCGAAGCATAGGGTTGATGTGTTGGACAAAGAAAACATGACATATGCTTATACGGTGATTGAGAGTGACGTTCTGATGAAAAAACTTGAATCAATTGCATTTGAGCTCAAGTTCGAGGCAACCTCTGATGGAGGATGTAAGGGTACAAATGCTGGCAAGTTTCAGCCAAAGGAAGGTGTTGAAATTACGGAAGAAGAAATCAAGGCTGGCAAGGAAAAAGCCACGGCTGTTTTCAAGGCCGTCGAAGCTTACCTCATTGCAAATCCTCAGGCTTATGCTTAAAGATTTCAGCTACTTGCATATATATTCTATATATACTACTGGCCCTGAAAGCATTTCATGCTTACAGTCAATAAAACTTTCTATTCTGGATGAAATACCAATCATATTATGTTGAGACAAATAGATGAATCTTTAGTGTTTGTCAAGAAATATCATCTTTCTCATTGTCCAATGATCTCTCGAAAAATTTAAAACACTAGTGATCAATGTTTCTGTCAAGGAAGCATCAGGAATAATCCCTGAAGACAGGTGGTATATGCTGGCCAATTCCTAGAGATCAAGACAATCACATATTCAATAGCCTTATCCCATCAAATAGCATATTTAATTAATTAAAATCATGGTTTTTTCGTTTTCATTTGCATGGTTGAGGCATTTGTCTTCAGAATCTGAAGGTTGTTGATCAAATGATATATACCCTTGACGGATTTTTGTTTTTAGTGCTTGTGAAATGGCCTCCTTGGAATAATGCATATGAAAGATCCCTTCAAATTTCTATGCATTGGAGATATAAACTTGACAACGAAATAATCTCAGGATAAAAAAGAAATAAATTTCATGATTGCTGTCCTCCAATCTATAAATGCCACCCTTTACCATCTCCATTGTTTGCCAGGATCAGGAAACACTCTCCAATCCATAGATAGAGAAGACAGGTGATCAATCAGTAGCTAAATATACAAACAGAAATCATGGCTGTTTTCACTTGCATTGATGAGTACACTTCTCCAATCCCACCTGCAAGATTGTTCAAGGCTTTGATACTTGACTCTAACAACCTTATCCCAACACTCATGCCACAGATTGTCAAAAGCATTGAATTTGCAGAAGGTACTGGGGGAGTTGGCAGCATCAGGCAGATCAACTTCCACGAAGGCAAGCATATATATTTGCAATTTCATTAGAAAATGTAACTAAATATTAAATTGTTCACAACTTGGCTTTTCTTCTTCCTTTTTCCAGGTTACCAGGTCAAGTATGTTAGAAACCGAATCGATGCAATAGACCCAGAGAATTGCTCCTACTCATACAGCACGGTTGAAGGTGATGGATTGTTGGAGAAGCTTGAAAGCGTTTCGTATGAGGCACAGTTCTTGGCTGGTCCAGATGGTGGCAGCATAAATAAAATGAAGAGTACTTACCATACAAAGGCTGATACTGTGCTTAGTGAAGAGGAAGTGAAGGCTGGAAAGGAAAAGGCACTTGGAATGTACAAAGTTGTGGAAGCCTATCTCCTGCAAAATCCTGACGCCTATGCTTGAAATACCTTGATTTTCTCTTGTTTCGGGTATTTGGCCCTGAGCTGTGGTCATATATCCTTCGATCTGTTAAATAAGGATTTCTGCTAGTGAGGGATGATTGTAGCGTTACTTCGTCTGCAGATGTTCATGGTTTGCCTTGTTTTGATGAAATATAACTATGTTATCCATTATCGTTCCTCTAGTTGACCAAAGATATTGTGGTTGTATTCGAGTTTCTATTTGTTTAATCAATGTCTCAAGTTTGAGCTTTTAAAAACATAACGGCCTTTCTCAACCTTCAAAGTCCTGCTTGATGCAACTATAAACTAATTAGCAACTGAACGGAATCGTTTTTCATAATGGTTCGACGATGAGATCTCAAATGATAATAATAACAAAAAGAATTTGTGGGGCAAATGCATTTGAATTAGAGGTGGAGGCAAGATTTTGACCATTGTTACATATGAGGTGAAAGTGTTAGAACAAAATTCTAAATGTAACATCCAACATAAGGATGGGGGTCAGCCAAAAAGTAGTCATCAACAGCTTTGACCATTGGGAAGAAGCTTTCTTAATGTTGTTGATACTGTAAGCTTGGCGAAGCAACCTCGATCAACAGTTGCTTCAATAATTTTCAATGCAAATAATGATAATGAAAAAAAGTGTAGGTCTCGTTGGGGAGAAACCATTGGTGAAGTTGAATTTCTTGATGGTGCCAACCCCACCATCTGCTTCTGGGATGTCAATGCCTGAAAGAATTCCAGGGAGAAGTTTAGGCATCAAGAATTGTGCATCGCAAATTAAGGCCTTCCATAACCTGCCTACTTCATCTTGAGACACGAACTCGTCCACAATTGTCCCTGAAACCATGTTTTATCATTTGTTTGAGTTCAAAACTGTATTTCTCATTAGATGCATTAGTGGTCCATATCAATTATGCATACGGGAAAGCATATGCAGTCTGCAGACGGGCTCCATATTCCGTCACGAGCATGACGTGGGAAGAAATTGGAAGAACGTCGATATATATGGAAGTAGCCTGAGCTTGATCAGAGGAACACTCAGACCCAAATGGCTAAATCAGTTTATAAAGTTATTAGACTTGCGAATACATTTGTCTCGTGTTAGATTATGAGATGTAAAACTAAAACAGATGGGCAGATTTCAAATTCCAGAAGGTTTTGTTCTGTTTTTTCAGGATATAAGATGAGTTTCGGATCATGAAAGCTTGCATGGCTAGCCTAGTTGATATGATTAATCTGCAATGAAAATGGGTCGACAAGATGGGGTAATTTGCATTCAAACAAGGCATGGAAGATGATAATCATCATGAAATACCAAGCGACATTTGTCAGCTACTCACAACTAGTCAACCTGGTCCTACTGAAGGGCTTAGCCCAATTGGAAAGCTTGGCAACTTTTTTACACACTAAATCTTATCAAGCTTAATCCGAAAGGCATCTTGTCTAATATGGAATCGTTTTCGATCAAGCAAAAACTTGTAACAATTCTACATATGAAATGTTGGGAGTCTTTTTTGGTGTTTATACACAATCTAAGCACCATCAGAATACCTTTACAAACTTGCAAGGAATCAGTTGAAATGATGTAAACCCTCCAAGTTGCATATCACTCGCAGAGGATCAGATTGATGGCTTTGAGCTTTGCCTTGATAAACGACTCATGTAAAACAGAAACGACAAGTCAGTCATTTCATTAGCTATATAGTCATCTTTACTTGTGTCTGTAGGATTCCTTGGTAGTGGATATCCTTACTCCCAAGAAAGCAAAGCTACTTTGATTTTTCTTTCCTTTGACAGATCGATTCGACCATGAATGCGAAATAATCTACAACATACCTACAGATCTCCTTTCTCACTGCAACTCTTTTCTGGGGTGGGCTTTGGGTATCCTAACTGCATGCACGCGCACACAAACCCCTCAATTATGAAGATGGACAATCACTCTAAAGCAAAGCAAAATTCCCTTAGGCTCACCAAGTCCATTTGAGTGGTTCTTAAGGAAAAAACAACTACCCTTTATAAAAGCATAACATTATCTTTCCGTTTCCTTTTTTATGGGCTGACAATGACTTCTTGATGGGCAATTAAAACAGCAAATGCAGCAATTGCTATATCATTCTCCTTCTCTTCCTCTTTAGAAGAAAGGAAAAAGAGATTCTTTCCATGCCCCACACCTTTTGTCTTTCAAATATTCCCTTCCTTGTACACAAATAAATGCCACCCATATTGATTATTCTTTCATATTCTCGACTCTCTCCATCTTTTGGTGCCTCTTCGATCTTTCTCAATGATTCCAGAGTTAGAGGTATGCCTTCTTCTATGCAAACCTTTTTGTATTTCTACATCAACAATAGCTAATTATATGGTATCTGAAGATACTTAGCACCTGATTTGTATCTTCTTCTCAAATGCAGAAACCTCAAGTCACTGAGATACAAGTCCGAATGGACTGTAATGGATGTGTGCAGAAGATTAAGAGAGCCCTACATGGCATCAACGGTGAGTAAAGTTCACAGAATGCAATTTGCTAGATAATCCTTCTTCAAACTTTAATATTTTTCCACCGTTCACTTGCTCATATCTCAACCAATGATTTCGTTGTCATTTTGAATAGGTATATATGATACCTATATCGACTTCCCCCAACAAAAGTTAACGGTAATCGGTTGGGCAGATCCAGAAAAAATAGTCAAAGCCATTAGGAAAACTAGAAAGATTGCTACTATATGTTCCCACATCGAGTCATCAGACCAGCCTCCAGCTCAACCCACAGAACCCGCCCTACAAGCACCAGAGGGTGGTGCGCCACCAACAGATGCTGAAGCAGCTAATCCTCTTCCAGCAGAAGCCCCACTAGAAGAGGCAGCGGCACCACCAGCAGAGCCACCAAAAGATCCACCCCCAGAGGAGAAAGAAAAACCATCACCATCATCTGTTGCTGCAGAGATCAATGCAAACCAGACTCCACAACATCCTTGTCCAACGGATGCAGGAGAGGTTCATGTTATATGCCATCACCCACCTGACTTTGGCTACCGATATGGATATGGTCACAGCTATCCTGGTCAGTGGAACAGATACCTAAATTGTCATGGAATTCCACCAGAGCAACCACGGCCTATTCATGTGACCCACAGCTACAACACATACAGGCCATCCCCATATGTCACTGAATACGAGTATATCCGGACTCCACCAAGATACACAGCTTACAGTAGGATGGATCATCACAGTGAAGATTACCATGAAAATTCTCGCAATGGAAACATCACATCGATCTTCAGTGATGAAAATCCAAATGCATGCAGGATCGTATGAAATATGATGAGAGCAATGAACACTTTCTTTTGGCTCTGGCAAACAGAGAACCAGAGAAGAATAATGAATAAAAAAAATAATAGAATCTCACGCCAGTTATATTTCCTAATAAGCATGTGAAAATGTACAGGGGGGAATGATATTCTAAGATTGTTAGTGCCGGAAGAATTGATTCTGCATTCCACTTCGCAAGCTAATTACAAAAACAGCCTACTATTCTATTCCGGTAGAAGAATCCTGAATCAGAATTACTTGTTCTCCACAACAATGTTTCTTAGCCTTCCAATTTTGACAAACATCGCCCCCAGCTTTCCATACGTGATCTATACAACTTCTACTAAGTAGCCAAGCTAGCAAGTGGAAATATGTTTTCCCAAAAACCTTGACCAATGTAAAGTTTCCATGAAAGTTCACTTTTCTTAGAAAATCCCTAGATTACCTTCCTTTCCTGTTCGTGCCTGATCAACTTTCTCTTGGCATTAAACTAACCAAATATTCAAAAAATTTTACCATAGTACAATTAAGGTGACGGGATCAGAATGCTATGTAGCTGTAATGCGAGTCTGCGATGCTGCAAATTTGCACAAGGCTTACAATTTGACAACACTGTATCCAATATGGTACGTGCAAAGTTAATTATTGCTATAACATAATGACATTGACTTTAGATAACAAGAGCTACAGCGTTTCAACCAAAGAAAAAGTCTCTATAGGAGAGACAAAAATGCTGACTGTTTCTAAAAATTAAGGGACACCACCAATTCCCATATTCTGGCGCTTGTACAAAAAATTATAGACAAGGCATAATATATTATCAAATTAAAATAAAAAAAACCAACTAATATCTAAAACTAAAATTCATCACAGAATTAGGGGTCAAAATCAAAACGGAAGGGCAGCTAGGCATAACCATGGAATATCACCACCACGTTGATAGGATGCAAGCTTTCGGTTATATATCACGGAATCTAGCACAGGTTGATGACATACCCACAACTTAAGCTTCCCCACACAACATCCGGATGGAGAACTATCTCACTCCTGCAGAAGCATTGAACCAATAAATGCAGCTACTAAAATCATGTTATGTGTTCTGAATCAACAGGAAGGACGCATCTTAACGAAAACCAGCAGAACAATAATTCCTACCCATTATCAACTAGGTTTTTCACTAATTATCATCATCACTACTTAGTTGGGATTCATCATCATTTTCCCCATAAAGGCGCTCCTCAATATCTTCATCATCTTCACTATCATGAACTTGGGGATCATGTAACGAAATATTAGTTTTGTTAAAGACAGCTTTGTCAATCTGCACAAAAGGGCGAAAATGATCAAGTAAATGTGACAAAAGCACCCCAAAATCAGCTATAGAACAGTAATAAGTTGTTAACCTGTGCCGTTACAAGCTGCAAACGACCTGATAATTGTAATAATGGTTGGATAGCTGAACCCCTAGATTTAGTGATCTGAAAAGGACATATATTTGAGCATGCCAAGAAAGGAAAAATATTGCTAAAAATGCATAAGACCACTTCAGAGTCAGAATGCTGATGCAAAATAAACATATAAACAAGACACTGATTTTTTGACATTACTTTCACATTGCGTTACCTTTAATAAAGAATTGAGCATCTGCGCCTCTGGTTTGTCTTTGGCCATAATATGATGGCCATGATTCACCAATATACAGTATATCCATGGAAGAACATACTTTCCCTTACATGACCTGTTGCAGATAGCCACAATTTTAATTCTAACCACTGTTAGAATTTAGATACTTTGAAGCAAGTATGCACATCTAAAAATCATAAACATAGATGGCAATTCAGGAACAAAATCCACTTTCATTGAAAATACAATGAGCTCTGAATTTGAGGAGAAGTAGTTCTGAACTTGAATTACTATATTTCACTACTTATTAGACACAAGAGACCTCATGTAAAACCAAAATCAGAAATTTAGAGTCCAAAGCACCACAAAACAAAATGTTAATACTAGCTACTTGATACAATCATAGCAGAATAGAAGTAAACCTGGAGAACCATTTTGCCACCAAAACTTTCAGTAACTTGGATGCGTTGCTAGGTTCCATGGACAAAACAGCTGCCCTCATCTAATAAAAAAGTAAATAACAAACAGCTCAAGTGAGTGAGTGAGTAAAAGAGATAAAGGAGAGGAGAATTGCAACACTTAAACTAAAATAACAAGAAGCGTCCCCCCTCAGTGAAGAACAAAACCTTCTTTGGCGGGACATTAGCTTCAAGATCAATACTGCTGGGTATGGGGCTATCATCTTTGCTGCCAAGTATTTTTAATAATCTTAATTGCTTCTCCATGGAAGTTGTAACATTGTCAACTTCTAAAATGCCATCTGTGTAGACAGGCTTAAATAAGTTAACAGGAATCTCAAAACATTGAATTAGACAACAGAACAGAACATCTCATGCACAACTTTTAACATTTAAATTTCAATACCTAAACCAAAGAACTTCAATTCCCTTCAGTAAACAAGGGTAACTAAACTACACCACTTCTTCGAAGCATAGTATACAGTTTTACCCATATCAACGCAACTCAATATGGGTATAGCTGTATATTTGCATACATCAATTGATATGGGTATAGCTAAAGGCATATCAATTCATCTATAAAATACACAGCCAAAATAATAAACACAGTTACACCTATGCATCATGAAAAATGCAATATGCAAGCTTTTTTAGCAAGTATACCCATATCAACTCCCGTATAAAACACACAGCGAAAATAATAGATATGTTGAGACCTATGCACCAATGAAAATGTAATACGGAAGCTTTTTAGTAAGATTTACCATTCAAAGGACAAAAACATCACTGAATCACATATAAGCAAGTGCCAATAAGGATTGCCTAAAATAATAAACACTTGACAAAAAAATATCAATTTAACCATGAACTACACAGGCAGACAAGCCTCCAGCAACAAGCATTGTCAATGAAAAAGTTATAGACAGCCCGCAATTTGTGGAATAATGAAGGTAGCTATCATGTTCTTGAAATAACCTTGGTCCTCCACTGATTCAAATTGGACCATCATGTCCAAATCTGACATGAATTTATCAGTCCCAATACTATCAGTTCTATCTCTCATCCTTTTCTCATCAAAACTGGACACTTTTGGAATAGGAAGTGCAGCATCCTCCACATTGGCACGGTCTAATGCAGTAACTGTAAAATTAGTAAATATTTAATCAGAAACATGCACGATTTCTCCAGATCATATACAAATCATCTTGAAGGAAAGCTAAATCAATTCAAACAAAAAGCTTACATCCGGAAGAGATATATTATGAGCATGCTGAAGAACTAGTAATGAAGGAATCAATCGCACATCAACACATTCCCATACAAAAAGGTAATGGTGAAAAAACCTAAGGTACTAAGACAATGGAATCAATATCACAGGATAAGAGAAATTTCAAAGGAAGTGGTGGTTTCACCACAAGGACAAAGACTTGTATGAGAATGTAATAGCTGTAATGATCTTGCATGTCAACAAAGAGTATAAATGCATGGAAAATGGCCTTAATACAGCACTAAAGAAGACAATGATTATAGTTGGATGTGAATAAAAAGCTAAGAATAAACTCAAGACTATCATACAAAGTCCATAGGAAGCTAAGAATGAGTTCAAGACAAGCATATCAAAAGGATATAGATAAGAGGTGTACACAACATAGGTTCCGCTAATAGCTCTCAGCAACATGATGAAAAACAACCAATAGTAAGAGTTACCTCGACTTAGCACATCTATCCCTTTCTTGGATTTGATGATAGAACGATTCATTGGCAAAAGAATTCCATCTTGAGAGATATTCAACATCATGTTCGTGCCAGAATGCACTATTAATTTCTGAAACAAAGGTTTAACCAGTACACCATAGGCAACAAAAACATCTGCAGTCATAGGTTTGGCAGCGCCTTGTAGTCGTGCAGCAAATATTGTTGGCAATCCACCCACTTGATTTTTTGGAAATACGCCTGCAACAGATAGTTCAATCTTTGTAGGCGTTGCATTCCACAATTCCTCTACATTTTGTCCGAACCATGTATAACAAACACCCATTTCAGAAATGGCCAAAACACATAGGCCTGTATCATCAACTCCCTCTTTTTCAAGACACTTGCTATCAATGAATACAGCAGGGTGCTCCATGGCAAGAACACAGCTAGCTGACTGCTTTTTGCCACCACCAATTGTCCATAATGCAATGTACCTTTCACCAACAGAAGATGAGAGAATATGTTTTCCATCTTCAGTGAAGACCATAGCATGAACAGTTCCCTATAGATCAGGAAGAAGATTTTCCTTTACGTGAAAACAAGCCAACAAGGAACAAAAAGGGTGCAATTCAATCTAATGCATACCAGAGTTGAAGGAAATGTAAAATTACAGGATCATAAATATCAACTTAGTACTCACAGGATGACCAGAAAATTTCTGTATCTTTTTCTGATCAAAACAATTGAAAATCTTCAACTGGGCAGAAGCAGTTGCTAATATCTTCCCATCTGATGTGCAAGGACAACATCCAAGGGTCAGTATCAGAAGACAATAAAGGTCACATTTTCACAAAGTAACTAACCCAAACCAACTCATTTGCAAGCCATCATTCATGAAATATCCTTGGCACAAAGAAAATGCTCAAATCATCGAATTGAGCATCAACAGTTCTGACGATAATAACATCATCTTTAACACAAAATTATAGTTTTCCATATCCTAACCTCTTGTAAAATGATATATTACCTGGAGAAACAGATATAGAGGATACTGCTTTTGTAGAAGCTCTAAAATTTCCCAGCATATTTCCTGTTTGTGGATCAATCTTGCAACACATTCCATCAGCACCAGCAGTGTAAATACATGAATCACTTGTAGAAAATGAAATTGCACTAACACCCCTGCATATTAGGAAGTGAAAAAAGGATTGAGCAGACAGTCTAAATGTAAACATCAATACTAAAATTGTATGAACTAAAATTTTGCAATTATTGTAGTGAGACCAACATGTGTGTTGGTATACAAGAGTAACAATTCCATACTCCTGATACCAAGGAAAGAAGAGTCATTAAATAGGCCTGAGTAACATATTAGCAGAATTTTGAGCTTCAGTATTTAGTTAGACAGAATAATCAAAACAACCAAATTGATTGGAGCAAATTAAAAACAAACTAAAACTTCAGAGAGTAGAAATACGAGAAGAATAGTTTTGAAGTGCAAAGAAAAATTCTATACGTGTTACCAGCTAAAATTAACTGAAGAACTTAGAACTGTTACTACGTAGTGATTCAAGTCAGAACGTAACTACATAACAAAGAACTGACCCAGGATTACAATCCGAGATGGTCCACTTCAACTGACCAGCAGATACATCAAGTGCCAAAACATCACCACTCCCTGTTCCTAAAACCAACAATGAACTTCCCATCTTCCTTTTTTTCTGCAATTAAACACAGTTTCAAGAGGAAAATCAGCAAATTCTAGGTTCCACTTTCCAAAAAAATCCAGCTTTGCATAAATTTACCTTTCTGTCCAGGGACAACCATTTCATACAAGTATAATCAATTGAAAGATGACCTCTTCCAGGTTTAGCATAAAAATCTGCACCATCGGACGATGCTATATCTGTAAACTCAGTTTGCATCTGTCCCGTCACAGTATCCCAAATCTGAAACAAATAGTAAAAAGATAGAAAGCATCTAATAAATTAGATGTTTATAAAAGAATACTTAAACTACAATGCACAAGAGAGACAGAAACAGTAGCAGAATGCAAGCAAGGCTCGATCAGGAGAAAAGTCATTAGCATAAATGCAATTAAAACAAACATGAGCTAAATCAAGTTGCATATGATTTTTCTCAAACAAGAGAAAAATAATCGAAGTCAATTTTTTAACGTTAATGACTGATAATCTAAAACTAGGAACAAGTGCAAACAAAGTACCTTGATTCGACCATCTCCAGAACTGACAGCGAAATAATCCAAAGCAGGACTAAATGCCGTTAAAAGGTCTCTGATATTTGACGACGCCATTTTTCAATATTAAGCTGAAACTATAACAAACTATACATTAAAATCATGCTATTACTTCATCTGTAATGCTGAGCGAAAACATATAAGAAACAAGAACTTCACTTCTCAATGTAAAACATAACATATTAAAGAATAAAAACATACTTACCTCAAACAGGAACTACCAAAAGGTGAAGTACAAGTACAGCAGCTTATGTTAAGACAGCGCTCTTTGATGGCGGAGAAAAACGGCGGGAGGAGGAGGTGGTGGCGCTTTGGACTGGTTTAGGGCGTTTAAACTCTGAAAAACCAAAAAATCGAAGCCTGAAATGAAAATAATTCTGTGGTTTTGCTATCCTTTTCCATGGGCTAGGCCTTTCATTTATAATGGACGGCCCATATTGACTATTCTAACGGGCTGGGTTTAAATAATGGGTTATTTCAAATTAAAATAAATTTATATTAAGCTTTTAAAAATACTATTTTTATAAATATTTTCTGTTATTTTTTGTAAATTTTTGAAAAATATGATATTTTTATAAAAAATTTTATCATTTTAGACATATTTTTAAAAATATTTTCAAGGTGTAATATAAATTTTTAAAATATTGATGTAGATTTAATATGAGAAATAAAAATTACAAAATTTAATTATAAAATAAAAAGATAAAATTCATCTTTTTTTTGGATAATTATAGAGGAATATGTATAAAAATGCTTATAATATGAGCATGAGGTAGGGCTCATCGAAAGGGATTAAAAAAAACAGAGAGGAAGGGGTCTGAGGGTCAAGTCAAAGGCAAAGCAAAGAACAAGGAGCGGTATAAGGCTATGGAAGAGAACAGCATGGGATTCACATGGAATTGTTGCGTATTTCATGAAAACGACAACATGTGCAAGTGGAGGTCCCCCACCTCCCCGCGCCCAGCCCCTGCAGGACGACCTCTTTACCGCCCTTCTTTACTATGCCTGCCGTTATGCTGATATAGTAATTCTAGCTATGTTTGTATATATATATATATATATATGTATGTATGTATCAATCATTATAAGCAGGAATATAATGCATACAGCCTCATCTCTCAACCATACTTTTTATTTTAATTGAGCTGCATTATAACAAAATAATGTAGACCCTTCTGTCATACACGGAGCGGACAGCCATTAAAGTCTGCTAATTCTTATTGTGTGTTTTTTTTTAATGCAACTTCTAATAACTTGATCAACAGTCTCTCAATTATGATATGCAATTTGGCTTTATATTATTAATTTTATTTTATTGTTCAAACTTTTTTTTTCAACAGAAAAGCCAAGGAATAAGTTAAAACCAGCCGAAAGTTAGCCATGTGTGTGCATATTTCCAGCCTGGAACTTGGCAAACTGGCAAATAGCATTAATACCAGCACAGACACACAGACCACTGCTCCATTCCCATAATTAAACACCAAGTCAAAAACTTCACCCTTGCTGTCATTCACAGAAACCCTTTTTAGTTACTGCCAAATGCCCCCCAGATCCTTTAACATAATAGATCTTAAACGCCACTTACTGCAACATTCCCATTGCCATAAAGCTTCCATCCCCTGACTCGGCCTGTGCTGCTGTTCCAGGATGGATATACTACATTGCGGACAAATCCGTTGTTCACATTCATATTCATATTCACATTAAACATCTCATGGACAGGTTTTTTCATAAGGGAACTGTACAGCAACACACTTTATTATGATCAAAGGTAAAGAAGAAATGAAAATCTGAACAGTAAAGCTACCTCGTGACTTTTTTTTTCTTTCCGAAATCACTACCAAAAATTTTCTTACACATGAATGAAGAAATGAAGCTGTACAAATAATCTGCAGATCTGAACATGCGAAAATGCAAAACCGATGAACCAAGGAACAAATATTCTAGACATGTGTCTTATTGGAAAGAATCTGACCTCCTTTAGAGACAGTGAACTGTAGAAGAATCCCTTTTTTTTTTTTTGCTTTCTTTTACCCCATGCGTTGTACTTGTGAAGAAAGTGTATCATAAACTTGCAGATTTACCGTAAGAACTCGGGCTGAGGAGGGAGTAGCATGTCGATGAAGAGTTTGAATATGGACTGGTGAGTTCGGGGCACGGTTCTGGAAAAACAGACTCTGAAAAGCCGATAACGTTGGAGCATATCCAGGAATTTGATGCAGAAACCACTAAGGAGACATTGAAAAGACAGATGGAGGTAAAAGGAGAATCATGAATTCCTGTGAAGTTTCCTGCAAAAGTGATGTTGGTACCAGTCACATTTTGGAATGTGATTTGATCAATAACTGGAAGAGCATTCGGATCAAACTTGTCATCAGGATGTCGTCCACGATCACCGATTGCACCAAATGCCACGATGATGTTTTCCAGTTCAATATCTGATATGAAGATTCTTTTGATATAACCACCTCTTCCGATGGTAGTTCTGAATTCAATCCCACTAAATGAATTGTAAAGGTGGACCTGCTCCACATGCACATTTGAAATGCCACCAGACATCTCACTACCAAAGGCAATAGAAGAGCCTGAAGATGATTGAAGGTGGACCCTTCTTATGTGTACGTCTGTGGTAGCTCTATCATAGGAAATGCCATATTCATCCCAGCCACTTTTGAGGGAAATCGCATCGTACCCCATCTTGATTATGCTGTCCTCTATGCACACCTTATTGGAAGAATCTGAAACAAGTTTGATTAGCTAGCATCAGACTGTGTTTCATAGCCAAATACCCTTCAGTTAGGCTGAAGCAGCCAAAGAAATTGTAGGCCTTGTTTCAGTAAAAGGAGAGCAGGGAGCAGAAAATCATCCTTCCATGGAGACTATCAATATTACTTCCATTGAATCAAATCATACGAATTCGTGATTCACTGTTAACTAAAGTTGATCTTGCAGCATGAAAAACATTGAAGTGATGACAGTTTAAGAAAACTACAACTCGGATGCACAAACCTGGGACAATGCCAATGGTGGTGGGTGATTCTGGAGGAGCAGAGACCGACATATTTTGGACGAGCACATTACTGCAACCGAGTCGAATCACACACGTTCGGATAAGATTATTCAGGTTATTACAAAACAGAAGTTGGAATCACATTTGTTTTTATCAAAATACCTGCAATAAACTGGATGAATATTATACGCAGGAGCATTCAAGAATGTCAGATTTGAAACTACTATATGTTCAGATTGTATAAATTCAACGAGATGAGGCCTGCTGTAGTTCAACGAATGGGAATTGTATAATTCCCACCAAACTGAGCCCTGGCCATCGATGGTCCCGTTATCACCTAGAACAGAGACAAATGTGAGAAATCCCATGTCAGACAGACAAAAAACATAAGTGAAAGAGGTGAAATCGAAGTACAACAAGACTTACCAGTTATCACCACATCACGCAACTTATAGCCATTTATCAGACTTCGATAACTTCCCCCAGGAAGCTCAATCCCTCGACCGTATGATGGTAAGGGATCTGCAATATCCCAATGCGATGGATCCTAACAAGAAAGTAAAGTATATTTCATCAGAACCAATGGGATGGATCCTAACAAGAGATTTTGGAGGAGTCCAAGAGTACCTGAGATCCAAGAATTACGGCACCCTTTTCGAGAAACAGTGTTAGATGGCTAGTAAGATTGAAACTTCCGGTAAGCCATCGCCCAGGTGGCACATAAAGTTGAGCACCACCCTTGTCAGCAAAAGACTTGAGATAGAAAATGGCATTCTGAAAAGGAATAGTATTCAATGTTTTTCCATCGCCAACAGCACCAAACTCCAAAATGGAGACACTGTGAGGTCTTGGGGATAAACTAGGCTTACTATCACACTGTCCATTGATCTCTTCTCCATAAATTCCAAGTGCATTGCTTAGTGCCAGCAGCAAAAATAATGCTACCTGGAATGTCAAGAAGTCCAACTGTAGAATTAGACTCCACATCTGAAGATTTACTTGAGTGAACGACAAATAGAAGGAAGTATCATGAGCAACAACAGGGAAAGATCATTACCCACCACAGAAATATGTTAAAAGCTGAAGTAAGATTTGACAACACAAAGCAAGGAAAGTAATGAAGTAAGCGAATAAATCAGTGGATGAAAAGTTATATAAAAAAGAAAAAAAAGTCCTCAGAATCCAAACAAAGCTGTTCAAAAGGAGAGTGAGTAGTAGTAATAAACAGGCCCAACTCACTGTTGAGGAGAGAATTCAGCAGTCGCATATTAACAAGAAGAGGAAAATGAAAGAAATCATTTTTAATATAATTTCGTCAAATCAAGAAAAGCCAAAAAGGAAACAGGTATTGCGGATCATCTCAAACGGAATAAAAGGAATGTATGAAGGAATGAAGGGAAACAAAGAACAGAGCAAAGAATATATATATGAAAAAGAATGAACTGAATTATACACATAGCTTATCAGGAAAAGAACTGAAAAGAACCCTGAAAGCTAACTAATCATACTCGTGAAAGAAGCTTTAGTAAATCAGAAAACAATCATGGAATTCCAGCAATCAAGCTAAAAACTTCCAGATTTAGCAAAAATAAAACAGACAGAGAAAAGGCCTGGAAACCAAGATTCAAATAAATTATAACAAAATAAACACAACAGAAACGTACTTACTGGCATCTTCATGGAGAAACAGCCGCTCGCTGTGCAAGAACCGAGGACTGATGACCAAACAGCAGCAAAGAACACGACTGTACAAGTAAAAAAAAAAGCAAAAAAAAAAAAGAACAGCTAAGAAGAAGAAGAAGAAGAAGCACCACAAAAACAGAGGAGGGCAGCTTTTCTGTATGCTAATGAATAATAAGCATTAATTATATATAAATGACACAAAAGACTATTGACATTTTATTTATTTTTATAGTAAAGGAAGAGAGAAAATTAACTTATTATATACAACACCATTTACATGTATGTTTGGTAACTAGGAAAATTGACAGCTCGATTTTCTTTTTCTTCAACTAAGAATTTTCTTTTGCTGTAAAATCGAAAAAGGAAAATCATTTAATACTATTATTATCAGTAATAATCTGATTTATTGCCACTAATTACTAATTTACGATTGTTCATCAATATGATTAGTAACGTCTTTTGCCGACAAATTTGTTTGAAACGGCTCTCTTTTTTTCCATTACACTGCACACACAAAACTATATATATATATATATATATATATATATATATATATATATGTATGTATGTATCTGTTATGGACTGGAAGAAGCCTTTTTTTTTTTTTCTGTAACAGGTAGCGGAGTGTTAGATTTGATTTGTAAGAGAAAGGGCGAAAAAAAAAAAGAGATGCGGAAGGGTTAGGATGACTGGCGGTTGCATGGGGAGAGCGATGAGGTGGCGGCTGGATGAATGGACACGTGAGGAGAAAGGGGGGGTGGTACGAAGGAGTTGGTGTGGCGATGGTTAGGATAGTAATGAAGAATAGAATGAGAGAAGTGCATGGGGTATTGAGACAGCATGTGGGATGACAGGGCAGAGAGACGAAAAGTGGGTCCCACGTCAATCATGGCAAAAGATGCTAGCCTGGCTTCAATCACTTGACAGAACATAACCCAACCCACATTCTCAATTTACTTATTATTATTATTATTATCCTATTAATAATTAATATTTACTAAATTATCATGATTCGATTTAATTTTTTAAATATCATTTTTAATTGTGATTATCGATTGTCAAATATTAACAATTTTTACTTGAATTATTTGATAATATATGAGTATCCAACGTTTTTATGACAAGTGGCGGTACCATGAAATGGAAAATAGGAAAAAGTCAGTGGAATTTTATTTATATTAATTACGATTTGCCGGGCATAAGACCAAAGTTCGGACATTAAAATTGGATAAAATAATATAAAATAATTTTAAAAAAAATGGAGGGTTGGCCAACTAAGACGATAAATATTCCTGGATTTTCTGGACCAATGAGAGAAGGGTTCATGGTGTGAATAATAAGAATAGGTTTCTGCGAAGTCTTCTCAAAGGGATAACTTATTCCCATTTTATTATTTTTATTTTCCTATATTTATTCTGTAATTTTATGTCCACCAAATTATATATGTATATATTTGTTTCTTAATAAAGAATATTATGAAATTACAGCTCACTGACAAAATTTTATTACCAAACATAAGTATGTATGTCCAAATTATGTTACTAAACGGGTATATTGTTTCCTTCCTTAAAACAATTCCTAATAATTCAAATAATATTTAAATTAGTTATTTATTTATTTATTTAGTTATTTGAAAAAGACGTAACTTGTCCAAGTTCTTATTTAAGCTACACTCTTCCCCAATTGAGTATTGAATAAATCCTTTTCAAATATATTTAAAGATATCTCTTTTCTTTGTTATAAATCAAAATCTTATGTTCCATATTCAACCCTTTAATTATAAATAAATTATGATTCATACATTATTTTAATTATAAAAAAAAATAGAGGAAATGATGTGAATTCTTTTGGGATTTGGGAAGGAACATAAAATGGGACTGCAACAAACACAAAATCATGATGAAAACAACCCTTGTATTAAATTTGGTATGTGGGTTTTGTTCTCTTTAGCATTTGCCCCACTAAGCATGCCATGAGAGCTTGCAGGAGTAGTAGTAGTAGCTTTAGCAACTCATGAACTATATAAATATAATATAACTTTCTTTTCTTGAAAAAGATAAAGAAATAAATACATTAATTTTAATGTTTGAAATACATACATACATATATATATACAAGCAATCATCTTAAACCTACCATATCACCTAAAAGCCATGATAATTTACAACTTCTCCAGAAAGTATTGCTTAATTAATAAGAATGTCTGGGGACCATTGTAAATGCCTTCTCCTTCTGAATTTTTTCCTTTTCTTTTTTTCTTTTTTTTCTAGGGTTCATGTAATTTGAACACTCTGATCTGCACTTCAACTATCAAAAAGAGATCAAATCATTGAATCTTCAAAATGTCATTTTTTAAATACCATGCAAAAAGGAAAATAACTCATATTCGTTATCGGTTCATTTTAGAGATTTAAATAAAATATATCATAAATCATATTTTTAAATAGTATATTTTTTATATTTAACATTTAAACCAAATTATATGAATTTAATAATAAATTAAATTTATTTGGAATTTAATTTTCATATGGGTAACCAAATACGAGATATATTTATTTAAATTTAATATATGGAATGCATAATATATATATATATATATATATTAAGTTTATATAAATCTAGACTATGGAATACTCGGCATTATGAGATGTATATACTAGCCAACTGTGGGCATGTCATGAAGTCCCACAGATTGGAAAGCTTTTCCCAAGGTGGAAATTTTTGCTGGGGATGTTGAAGTGAAAAGGAGTCAAAGAAGGCAGACATTAATTGCATTTGAACACAATTCAAGAGGGGTAATGGGATATTTAAATAATCAGCACAGCTCCAAATATTTGCACTTGACATTTCTGTGAGCTACACAAGTGTGAAGAGGGTAGATGGAGCAAACATATATAAATAAAAGAAAAGAGAAAAGGTGATGGCATGGGATGCATGGTAGCAAGGCAAGGCAAGGCAAGGCAAGCTCGCAGCTCCAGATAGGCCAAGAGTTTGTAATGTAGCGGGCAGAAAGCAATTATAATAATATAGACGTTGGATGTGGTGAAGAAGATCAGTGGCGAAGTGGCACTTGACATTTTAAGGAACTAAATTTGAAGGAGGCATGTGCTCTTATCAACAGCATTCCAAGGGGATAACAGTGACATGACACCTAACATATATATATATATATATATATATATATATATATATATATATATATATGCGGTTGTACGTAGATTGTGTGATTCACATCACTGTAATCATCTCATCCGTTTTCAAGTTTTTACCACTTCAATCAATCAATCAGATTTTCTATTTTCTTTCAACTACTTGATCTGTTCTTGTCTTTTGGCTAAATTACATACTAATCACTTTTCACATGAAATAAAAAAGCTGTATTTATAGATAATTAACATCAAAGATAAGCAGTGATTATCATCCATTAATTCCCTGTGCTGCATGTATATTATATACAAGTGGTTGTTTATAACTTTTTTTTTTAAAAAAAAACCTCAAGGATTCATGGAACTGTGCAAAAAGTATCCAATGTTGTGGTGTATTTTGTTAGGTGCAATGAAAAGTACCGAGTTAATTGGGCAGGAGCATCCAATGTTTGTGTAGTTTTGTTTTGTTATTATATATATATATGTATTTGTGTCCGAATCCAAATCTTCGAACATAGTTTCCTTAATGGAATAAAGCTCGGGCGAAGAGGGTTTCAGACATGGTTTTCCTTAATGCAATAAAACTCAGATGAAGCCATGATCTAGGTAGATAAAAATAGATATTGACTTGATGCAGCAGAGGGCTGTCCCTACCCACAAAACATGACTGACTCTTGGACATACTCGAAGGTTGAATTAGTATGGTGACAATATTATTAGGTATATTAAGAGACTTGGCTGATCCACATGTTATTCTAATGGTGACAAAAATCCATGGTAGCAACAGCAAGAGTTCTCCCCCCAATAAGCAGGTGGCCGAAACACAGTGGCACCTACTTCAACAGTGAGCAACAGCTAGATTGATATGATGATCATTTGGAAAAGAAAAAAAAAAACCCAACAAATGGGATTTTGTTACTGAATTATTTTCTTTTAGGGGAAGATTAGATGCCATGATTGAAGGAGGTTGTTCCCTACAAAACAAAGTATTTTCCATGCAAAGTACAATACTTCCAACTCACCATGTGGCTGCATTATCTTTTAGGTGTTGTTTCCGACCTGATAATCATCCAACAAAAGGAAGACCTATTAAACACCAAAAATTTGGACAGTTTTGAAAGCATTTTCTGTTGAAGATTAGACATTGTATTTGAAAAGCCTCTAACTTTATGTTATTGAGCTCAAAAGGCATCATCTTTAGCTTTAAAGTTCATGTCTCAAACTCATTTACTGATTTTTGCCAAAAAAAAAAAAGAAACCCAAACTCATTCATTGATGTATCCTGTTAATGCTATTGTTCTTTTGTTAAGATGTTAATGCATGTGCAATACATGTTCATGACTCCCAGTTCCAGGTGGGTTTCACCATAGGTACAAGATTGTCCTTTTACCAGCATTCTTACCTGCAAGCAGCAACCCACATATCTTCATAGACAGTGACTCCCGATCTTTCCGGCTCTCAGCTGCTACACGAATTGCCTTCTTGATTCATCAATAGAATAATTCTACTCCTTTTACCATACAGTATTGCAAATTAATTTTAATTTTCAAAAAATAAAATTGTCATTTGTCATCTGGATCTACAGATCTGCAGAAAATTTCACTGGATACGACAAAAGTATTGTACTGTTAAGTCCTTGTTTTGCTCTAATAAGTCATGGGTATTACATGATAGGAGGACTCCACCAGAGCGTGGCAGAATAAAGTTCAGGGCTGGGCTTGAATAAGAGACCATGACCCAATTGTTTTGGCCCGTAATCTGCTTTTAGCACCTCTCACTTGATGCAAAACCCTCAGAAAAACCCTAAATTGGCGAGGAAAACAGAGAGGAAGAAGAAGAAGCACGAGCTCCAGCGCTTCTAAAATGGCGGCGAAGAAAGAATTGAAGAAGAGAAAGCAAGTTTCAGATGCTGAAATAAGCAATTCTAGTTCACCTTCGAAAAAACTCAAGCTTGTTGGCTCAAATCCTAAGAACAAGAAATTGAACAAACCTTTCAAGCCAAATGATAAATCAAACTCAGGGAAATCTAAGCCTGTAAATGAAAAGAACGAGGCTGATACGAAACGAGAGCGTCGCCTTCGTGCTAAGGTTAATTCAGTTTTTGCTGGTTGATCATAGATTGAATTGAGCTTTTTTTCTATTTTAATTCCTATTTGCTGGAATACAAGTTGAATTATATTAATTTTGATTGTAGGAATTGGCAGAAGCTAGGAAAAAGAAAAGAAAGCGGCATTACACATTGGAGCAGGTAGACATTTTTATTGTTATTTCTTAAACTGATATTTGCCTTTGTCAATGCTATGGAAGCTTGCCTTGACTTGTATAAAATGGAATTGAGGATTTTCCTTTATGTTCATAAATGCATTCCATGCAGGGGTTTGTTTCTTGAACAGTAAGTTGAACATGAATGCTCCTCCACCTGGTTTATTTGTAATAGTGTGTGTATGTGTTTGTTTGTTTTTCAACCAGGAGCTTGCATCTCTATGGGAGAAGATGAGGCAACGAAATATTGCCAAAGAAGAAAGATCCAAGTATGCAAATTTCATGTTTTCAAGTTGTTACAAGCTTCAGTTTCTTTTAATATTTCTTTCTCTAATTAGGTTTTGTGTGCGCAAAACTTTTAGGTATATAACAGAAGCTTTACAAAAAATGAAGGGCAAGATTCCAGAAATTGCTAGCTCCCATGTTTCTTCTCGTGTTTTACAGGTGATTTTTTTGGACATTTTAGTCTTTTCCAGCATTGAACTTTTTGAGTTATAACTTCTTTAATTTTGGCATCAACCTCCATTTTATCTTCGTGTCTCTCATCTCAGACCTGTGTTAAGTATTGTTCACAAGCAGAAAGGGATTCTGTTTTCGAGGAGCTTAAACCACACTTTCTTAATTTTGCGTGTAACACCTATGCAGTTCATCTGGTCAAGAAAATGCTAGATAATGGTATGTATAGATAGCATAAATATTAACTTGGGTTTCCTTTTAGGTTTTGGAAGTTGACATTTTCATTATTCTCTTGTAATCTTGCTGCTTTTGCTATTTGTAGCTTCTAAAAAGCAGCTGGCGGAATTTATATCCAACCTTCGTGGGCATGTTGATTCACTTCTTCGGCACATGGTTGGATCTGTTGGTATGTTTGCTTTATTGCAGCTTTTCTTTTTCATCGATTTTATTGAAAGTACATGATACAAGGCCCGAGTGTGATCCTCAAGGGGCAGGCTTGACTCTGTAGCTTATAAGGTCATGCATTAGAAGCATTACATTTTTTTGTTTGATTTTTCTGTTTTAATGTTGCTTCAGATGGAAAATGACAGTATAATTATGTAGTTTTTACTTGGTAGCAAGTTTATGTTTTTCTTCTGTCACTGGCTTAATCTAGTTGCTAATTTTTTCCTTTTTGCAGTTATCGAACATGCTTACCAACTTGGGAATGCAGCTCAAAAACAAGAGCTTCTGATGGAGTTATATTCTACTGAGTTTCAGTTGTTCAAGGACCTTACACAGATGAAAGAGAACAGGTAACTTTCTTTTTGTTCCTAGTATATTGCTGCAAGAAAGGTAGTTGCTTTTTGTTCCTAGTTGGCCTGTTGTAATGCTTGGTACTGGCATTCCTGCTTTCTTTGCTGCTGACAAATGCAACATATTTTGCTTGTATTCTAGATTGCTTGATGTGATCTCTAAATTGAAGCTGCAGAAGTCTTCAGTCTTGCGACACATGACTTCTGTGATTCAACCAATTCTTGAGAAAGGGATTGTTGACCATTCTATCATACACAGGGTGCTAATCGAGTATTTAAGCATAGCTGATAAGGTGACTATATATGTATTTCTTTCACTAAATTTTCCAACTGTTTTATGAACTTTGTTTATTGCACATGAGATTTTCTTGCCTTCAATACATGCATCGTTTTTGGCAGACATCTGCTGCAGAAGTAATTGAGCAGTTGTCTGGTCCTCTTCTTGTTCGAATGATCCATACAAAGGATGGATCAAGGATTGGAATGCTGTGTGTGAAGCATGGTAGTGCTAAGGTGTGTTGATATTGGTCTGATCTTCAGTATCTATCTATAAAGACAGCTAGCTGTCACTCGTTTGATCATATGCAAAACTGCTATTTAATCTGTTTTTTTTTTTCTGATATATAGGAAAGGAAGAAGATTGTGAAAGGGATGAAAGGCCATATTGGCAAGATAGCTCATGATCAATATGGCAGCATGGTAATGATTACTGCTCCATTTCTAACTAACTGCTAATGAGTATTCTTGTTTATCTGCACATCATGTGGCTCATGCTTAGTATCTACCTCTACATTTATTCTGATTATACTTTAAATTATTACAAATAAAACCTTATTTACATGGTCTGGGTCCTGAAAGGATGAAGAAAATTTTGTAAATTATAAGTGGTAGTAGTGAGTGAGAAATCAGCTAGACAATTTGGAATTCCCTGTCAAATATTACTCATTCAAGGTTTCTCAAGTTTACTACATTTGAAATATCTTGTTTGATCTTTCTTATTTCTTACGTGTATTATTGCTATTCATTACTCAGGTACTTGCTTGCATTGTTTCTACTGTTGATGACACAAAGCTTATAACAAAGGTTAATTTTCTTGGTGATGCTGACTGCACGGTTTTTTGTTTATCTTCTATCAGATTTTTTTATCATAATCTTCTGTTAACAGATTGTCATTCGTGAGCTTCAAACAATTTTGAAGGACCTTGCTTTGGATAAGGTTTATACTCTGTCATTTTAAATTTCTTGGTTTTGGCGAACTTGGGTAACAGAACTTTAGCTTTAATTGTAAAATGAGGATAATCTGTTTATTAAATGCTGAGCATCATGTCCATGTGAAATTATCCAAAATATCTGTTAAGGTACCCCCTAGCCAATGGAGATTTTTGACAATTGTTAGTGATGATGGCTATGCAATTATTTGCAGGACTTGTATTAGTTGATGGTTAGATGGGATTTTCTACCGTATAGGCATCTCTGGTTTCTGCTTTCACCTTATTGTATCGTAAATTCTTGATCATGAGCCTTTTTTGTGATATGATAATATCAGATTGGAAGACGCCCATTACTTCAGCTCCTCCATCCAAATTGCTCACGCTATTTCAATCCTGATGATATGGCTTCTTTCAGCTTGTCTATTCCTTCTCTCAGTGCCAAGGTTGTGAAAAGTATCTTATCTTCTCTAGATATTCCAGATTCATGATGATTGTTCTTATGAACTCCTATCTTGTCGTCATTGTTAGAAGAGTTACATTTGAAGTTACATTGAAACTTGCTTATTATTCTGCTATTGTTAGAGTGAGTTGGACTTGGACACCAAGTCTTCAAAGGATGAAGCATCTAATGATGAGGAGGATGCCATCACCAAAACCACAATGGCTGACACCAATGAGGGTGCAACTTCTGGCAATGCAGACGTTATTGATGGTGGAAAGAAAGATCCTTTTATTAGAAGGCAAGAATTGTTGGTTGGCAGTGGACTTGCTGAGGTTTGTATTCCGTCACTTCATCATAAACATGCTCTATTTGTCTAACCAGGTGCAGTTCCCATGAAAGTCCAACTTACACGTTATTCTGCATTGCAGAATCTTATTGGTGTATGTATAGAGAATGCAGGAGAGTTGCTTAGATCAAATTTTGGCAAAGAAGTTTTGTACGAGGCAAGTCAATTTGCTTGCAACTGCCTAATATTTTGTATTTCTTCTGAATAATTATTACAGTATCATGTTGTAATAAACTAGTTTCTAGGTCCAATGTGTGGTTGCAAATTCTGCTTTGTGTATCTTGTTAAATCATTGCTCGAAGTTAATGCAGGTTGCAACTGGCGGTGCTGATGGCATTCTTCACCCGACGCTGGATGATAAATTGAATGCCTTGCATGAAGCTGTAGCTTCTCTTGCAGGAGAACCTAAATCTGAAGAATCAGAAGAGGAACACGTACTTGAGAATTTCCATTCCAGTCGAACCATTAGAAAATTAATCATAGAGAGTTCGACCTTTGCGACTACTTTATGGATGAAAGCTTTAAAAGGAAAGTGCGCATTGTGGGCCCATGGTCACAGGTCAGTTCACTTTTGCTGCTGATTTTGCTTTCACGAACAATTTTTATATATGGGAACTCTTGGTATATCATGCAGTTCAAAGGTAATATGTGCTTTTATGGAGTCACCGGATTCTGAAATCTCTAAACTGGTCAACAAAGAGCTACAGCCGTTGATAGATGGTGGCGCGCTCAAACTTCCTGAAAAAAAAGCAACAGGGAAGTGAAAGCATAAGCCGTTTGCCGAGGATCAATGGCATTCCTTTCCATCTAACAGACGGGCATAGCGTAGCAGAATCGGGTGGATCACTGGTTGAATTGAAGTTGCATTCTATTTCAGCAAAGAATGTAATCTTGAATATTGTTGGAACCGAAAAAAAAGAAAAAAGGAAACAAAACAAAAATAGAGCATAAATTCTAGTAGGCGAAGCTTGGTGCGATATTTACAGCAAGAGAGGCGGCATGGAGTTAAATGGCTTAGATGGACCACAAGAGTTGAGACCATCGAAAATTTTGCAACTTTTCTGTACAACTCTACATTAAATTCTTGCAAAGTTTCTTATGTCAGTGAACTACGTCCCCTTGTTTCTTCTTGAGGAATTGTATTGTTCAAGTTATAAGGTTTACAAGAACATTTGAAGGTGCAAGGGATCCTACGACTTTGACGAAGACAAAATAGAAATGAAAACGAATTCTTCATTTGATGGATAAGGAATGAATCTACTGAAACGCCTAAAATTCGTGTCTAATTCTTCATGAACTGACACAAGCAGACTTTGCCTTGAATATTCTTCCTCCTGATCTATTCCCAAAGATGGGAAAATCATATCTTTCTGTTCCTTTTCCAAAATTTGATGGATTTCCCCTGTGCCAGACGTCATCAGGTTTCATGCATACGCGATTCCTGACATGAGGGTAGCCGTCATATATATAGTCTGATGGATTGAAAACTGGGGATTCTCTACGTGACCTACAACGGGAATAGCTCTGGTACACATTATCTGATGGATTAAAAACTGGCGATGATTCATTCCTCAGTGCAGCATTAGCCTTCAAACAATTCTCCATCACCTTAGCTTCCTCTTTAAATATCTGTCTAATCTCTTTCAGACCTTGCAGAACACGACAAGATCTCGAGTAGTTTGCTAGGTTCGAATCCTGGAGTTTGGACGCATGTGAAGTTCTCAAAGAATTGCAATACAGATTTGGAACTCCATTGCACTCGGAACAGAAGTTGTTCCACTTCTCTAGGTTGAAGGCCTGTCTCTTTAGATTGTCAGAGAGACATGAATAAGCCTGCAAGTAAGATTATCAAAGTGAGAAATCTAGAAAACGACATTAAACAAATTAAGCAAATGGATGCCCATTTTCAGTTGAATGACGATGGAATGAGGGAATATTGACGAATGAATGCAGTCATACCTAACTTGCAGATACCGTTGGTGACATTTAGCTTTCTGAAAATAGTTCCTGCTGTTTAATAAATGTGTTTGCCAAATTGTTGGTCGTATCACGTGAGGGGAACCCCCATATAGTACATGGTGTGCATTCAACTCATTAATGCAATCCGCATGACCATATTTTACCATAAGAATGCTTGCTTGAATCCTATTTACTCCATTATACAGGACTTGGATTAATCAAACATTTCCATTTTAAACATCAGTTGTCAATCATCTACGTTCCTATGTACAACAAGTCCTGCATTTTCATCTAGTGCCATTTCACCTACCAGATAAGCAGAATAAATGGCATGGAACAAGAAATGTTCCAGTACAATAATCAATGTCTCAAACACATGATTTTCTTTCTGATCACATGCATTCTTGAACATGATAATGGAATGATTCCAAAGACATCTAACCTCTAATACAAGTTTGAAAGCAATCTCAGCCTTGGGATGCTTGTTCTTATCAGGATGAAGCTGCAAAGCTGCACAAACAAAACAATCCTTCATCAACGAATAAATGTCGGATTTCAATGACCGACCCGTTTAAACAGAAAAAGCATACCTAGTTTATGATATCGTTTTCGAATAACATCGATATCTGCATCTTCTTGTACCTAATATGCATAACAAACGAACAATGTTAATTGTTAAATCAGATAAAAACCATGAAACAGAATGAAGTCAAGCCAGTAAAGAAAGATAAAAGAAACATACTCCAAGAATGCGATACCAGTCGATGAAATGAGATTTGACAGGCTTGAAAGAAAGCTTATGAGAACAAGAAATGGAGCGGGTGGACAAAGAGCAAATTTCCAACACTAACTGGGATTTGGTGGCATCTGATTGTCTACCCATTTTCAGAGAATTGGGGGAAAAGGAAGAAATGGGTAGAGCGGAATTGACAATGTGGAGAAAGAAGAGTTGCAATGGTTCAAAAGGGAAGGGAAGGGAAGGGAGGAGAGGGAGGTGGAGCGGTTAAGAAAAATATGAGCAAAGTTTGCGGGAGAGATATTTGAAAGCGGATCAGTTGGTGGTAAGGTAAGTGTAGAGTCTGAGATGTTAACGTTAATTCTGCCACGTTTCTGTTATTTTATAGGCCATTAAGCGTTTCGATTTTCTCCTTAATCTCACTCATCTTAAACTCTCCCTCAATCTTTTCAAATTTAAATATTCAACCATTTCATCTCATTACCTAATGGTTGCTACCTTCTTACCAACATAATCATCAATTTATCAACTACTGGTTAGTTGTTCTTGTTCTATCTCAATACTCAGAGGTTGCATGTCAAAGTGGAGCGTCCAAGCAAGGAAGAAGACGACCCAGATCCACATTTTTATATATAATGCCCGGCTGCCTGCCTGAAACTTGAAACTCAGGCATAAAGATGCTCATCAAAAGAGTGGTTGAATGCTAATATCATATAGGTCCTACCTTCTGAACGAAAAGCTAAAGTGACATCCTTTATTTTATATCTTCCCAAAAGAACAAAACAAAAACTAAAGCAGGGTCTATTTTCTGTCCAAAGACATAGAAAACCTTCAAAGTTTTCATTTTGATTTCTGGTGTGTATAGTTTAGTAAGTGTGTCGAGGAACAGTAGCTTCAGTATTCAAATATCTCTGAAACAAAAACAGGCTTTGACCTTAGATTCCACGCCCCTTTCAATCACTTTATCTTGCTTTCTGCATTTTTCCCATGATTGGTCCTATCCAGACAGATCGTAAGGAATTTCACATTTAATTGAAAGTTGGTTCCTTTTCTCTTTCTGGGTATTTTTGGTCTTTTCTGGTGATGTTTATATTGCCATGAACATCAGCTTTCGGATCACATTTCTTTCCATTCATGTTCTGTCAAGGATGGCCTAAAGGTAGGTCAAAATGGAGGGGTTGTTGAGTACAAAAATCAAAGCCCAAATTGCGGAATATATGGATAATTTTACAATATCAAAGCCTCAAGAGAATAATTTTAATTTTCATTTGGAAATCAAGAAACTTTACCTTGCTCGATGCAAAGCTTCAATTTTTCCTGGTAAAATACCAAAACCACCCATCTCAACTCAACACAGTACAGGGTGGTCATCGTATTTTGAGCTTGACTATTTTGCTGATAAGGATTGTTCTCTTGAGCCACTTATGCATCCTTAGTTTCAATATATACTGGACAATTCCCACATCGGCATTTGAGAGTCATTTCTGTTGTTTATAAGCCAGGTTCAAGCCACCAGAGGTATCACTTGTGGGTGCAGGGTTGGGATTCCGCGCGCCAGCCGCTGCTAACCCCTAAATAGAATTGTGTGAGTGGTCTTTTCCCGGAGTTTTCCTCCCAAGCGGATAAAAACAAAGAAACTCCGATACCTATGGTGCGTGCAGTCCCAAGTTGCCATTGTAAAACCGCCTAGAGAGTTGTAGGTGGTGTTGTCACATGTCCACGGCTACTGGTTTCCTCCTCTCTAATCCGCCCACATTTTAAAACTGTCTTCTTCTTCCTTTATTATGCAGAACGCACTGTGTCCACTCAACTATTTATTTATTTGGATAATTGATCAACAATATTTCAGCTTCCCATTTCCACCTCCTTTTTCTCCTTCCTTTCTCATTTATTTATTTCGTCTCCGGAGATTTATACTTTGCTTCATTTTCCCTCACTGGGATTTCTTCTTCGATCTACTTGATTCATGGCGGCGGGAACAGTGGCCACGGCCGCCGGAGCTGTGGTGTTATTATACTACGGATTGATTCGGAGACTAGCGGCTAATGGAGAAGACGATCAGAGCGGAAGGTTATCGAAATCGAAATCAGTGAGGAGAAGAATCGGTCGGAGACCTGCGCAAGCTCCAGTGACATGGATTGAAACAATTGCAACTCTATCAGATACCTTAAGGTTCACATATTCAGAGACTTTAGGGAAATGGCCAATTGGCGATTTAGCTTTCGGTATTAATTACCTCATCAGGAAACAGGTAAATCAAGTATCAATCCTTTTTTACCATAATTTCCGGTGTTTAGAATCTTTAGATAGTTAAAGCTTACTTCTTTTGTTTTTCTGTTCTTGTTTCTACTACACAGGATAATTTGCAAGCTGCAAGCGTGTATGCTGGGAGTAATTGTTCAAAGCTTAAAGGACCAGAAATTATACAAGAATTGAATAGCTTGTTAAGATTGTTAACACACTGTATGGTCTTCTCCAAGAAGCCATTTCCAGTCTTTTTGGATTCTGCAGGTTTCTCTGTGGAGGATGTTCTTATTCAAAAACCTAAAGCTGGGGTTTGTTTTAGCGGCAATCCGCATATATATATATATATATGTTACATAAAGGTGTCATTTTTTGTTGACCCTTTTGTTAATTTTTCTGATACTATAAACTATTATGGGATTTGCAGATTTTGAAGCCAGCCTTTACGGTTATACATGATAAAGATTCGAAATGTTTTCTTCTATTAATCCGTGGTACACATAGTATTAAAGATACTTTAACAGCAGTAACTGGCGCAGTGGTTCCTTTCCATCATTCGGTTTTGCATGATGGTGGCATTAGTAATTTAGTTTTAGGTTATGCTCATTGTGGAATGGTTGCTGCTGCTCGTTGGATTGCTAAACTTTCTACTCCTTGCTTGCTTAAGGCGCTTGGTGATTATCCTGATCATGGAATCAAGGTAATAGTTATGCATCTTTGGTATGAGATGCCATAGATTATATTTAGGATTGTTTTTTCATGTTATGCCTCCCCATAAGCTTTGAACTTGATAGCCTCTATTTTCTTTCTGTTCTGGAAACCTTTTCCCCTTGGTAGGTAATTTGCATGTAAGTCTTTAGCCGTCTTTTTTCAGGTTGTTGGGCATTCACTTGGTGGCGGTACTGCTGCACTGTTGACATATATCCTTCGAGAGCAGAAAGAGCTCTCTTCTAGCACTTGCGTTACATTTGCCCCAGGCATGTTTTAGTTACTGTTGATCTTAATAGAAGTTGTTAATTTGCGGGTTACCAGGCTTTTGAATTTCTGATCTGCATGTTTAAATCCATTCGTTTTTCTGATTCGGTAATTATTCTTCCTTATGCGCATTGTTCATTTTGTTAGTTACATTTTTTGCAGCTGCCTGTATGACATGGGACTTGGCAGAATCAGGCAAGCACTTTTTAACCACTGTGATTAATGGATCTGATCTGGTGCCTACCTTTTCAACTGCTGCTATTGATGACCTTCGTTCTGAGGTATTGAAATTACTCACAGCTGGACTTTGGTCTTCCTTCTTTATCATCCATTTTAGACTTGTTATTGCTAATCTTTTCGGGAGCAGGTAACAGCTTCGTCCTGGTTAAATGATTTACGGGATCAAGTTGAACATACCAGAGTTCTAAATGTTGTTTATCGCTCCGCCACTGCTCTGGGATCTCATCTACCATCTATAGCTAGTGCCAGAGCTAGAGTTGCTGGAGCAGGTGCGCTTCTTCGCCCTGTTTCAGGTGGCACCGAGGTAAATTCTAACTCTGGTGTCATGACTTTTTGAACAAAGAGTGGTGCAATTCCCAACCATTCACCAACCGTCTGTCTACCAATTAGATAATTATTAATGTTGATACCTTTTAAATTGTAGGTTGTGGTGAAGCGAGCACAAAATGTTGCTCAAGCTGTTGTCAGAACACGTTCATCTCTATCGTCATGGTCATGTATGGGTCCACGACGTCGTTCTGTGGTTCAAACAGCAAACTCTAAAGCGGAGGATTCGCCAGAAGCCTCTATAGTGTCCGAAGGTTCTGGTACCCTTATGAACGAAACCAAAACTGGAAACTTGGTCCAGAAGAAAATAGAATGCAGCTCAAGTGGTGGATCAGGGCATGATGACACAGAGGAAGATGAGCCACTTGTATCTGGTGATCGAGTTATTGGTCCATCCATCATTGAAGACGTTACTGAAGGTGAGTTGTGGCACGAACTGGAGGAGGAGCTTAAGAGGCAAGAGAATGAAGTTGATCATCAGGCCCAGGAAGAAGCTGCTGCTGCAGCCAAAGAGATTACTGAAGAAAAGAATGTTCTGGCCAAAGCGGCAGAAACCGACAACTCCATAACCATGACTGATATCCCAGAGAGCCCTCATTTCTATCCACCTGGTAGAATCATGCATATTGTGGGTGGGGATGCCTCAGGCACCGCCAGTGTTGATAATGAAATAGTCACCGAAGAACATGTGGGCATATACGAAACTCCTAGAGAACTATACAGTAAGATCCGCCTTTCAAAAAGGATGATCAACGATCATTACATGCCTATGTATAAGAAGATGATGGAGTTGTTAATAAAGCAACTCCAAAACGCTGAAGATTGTAATTGTGATATCTTACAAGATCAAATATTCTAGAGAAGAATATTACTGCATTTCCAGAATCCCTGAGCGAGCGGCAATTAGATAACTCTACTTGCAGCAGTCTTGTAGTTAGAAAGTCGTCAGGGTAAGCTGTTCAGTTAAAAATAGCAGTAGGTAGTGAAGGTTGTCATCATGGTTTAGACAACCATATACAGATTATAATTGGATATAATTTTCAATGATGTTTAATCAATTATGGTAAAACTACACAACAGGGCTCTGCAGTAAGCTACTGTTGGGGTCCATCTCATGGAGAGATTAGAAGCAGCCTGAAATTATCAAGTGATGAAGGTCCACTCTTTGCATATTTCTGTTGTTCATTTGTTAAAAAGAAAAGGTATTAGGGAAGAAAATTGGATCAAGGTAGCCCATTGATATGGACTAGAAGATAGAAACTAGAAATTAACATTCAGAACAGAAGGCTTGACCATCTAGTGCTGTTAATCCAATTATTATATGCATACATAAAATTCTTGGTCTGAACACCGCTGGCATCTACATTCAACTTGTTGTAGGAATTGAACAGTTTTCATCAAGCTTGTTTCAAGGTCATCAAAGGATCGGCGTGTTCTGTCGGGGAATCATGAAAGAAGAGGCATATGGCTGATATATCATCTATCGCAATGCCTCTTTTCTTATATTTCCACGCACGCACAGCTGATTTCACCAATCTTTTAGCTGCTTTCTGCCTGTCAGGGGTTGAAGAAACGATCTGTACTGCTTCTTGGTTGGAAATGACATCCCATAACTGAAGGAAAACAAAAAGTTCAAACCTAGTCAGATTAAGTTCCTTCGAGTCAATGTAATAGTATTATTATTGTCGAGTAAACTGTAGAAAATTGGCATTATTCGGAGGAAAACCAGGATAAGACATACCCCATCTGTTGCCAAAACGACAAACTGATCTCTGCCTGTTATGCTTCTCTGAGTAACGTCAGGTATGGAAATGAGTCCAAAATCTTTTACGCAGTAATCACCAAAAGCTCTTGATAGTGCTAGGCCTGGTCTCTTCCCATTTGGCATCCAGACTCTATACACCCCTGGCTCGTCATTTAGACAGAACACTCGACCATTCGATTGTGTTATTCGTTCAGCTTCCTCTACAAAACAGTTTAAAAAAAAGAAACCACATATGTCCATTTACATCACATAACGCTGTGACATCGATTTGCATGTTGAGGGAGGAAGAAAAGAACACTAACGAGGTAAATTTGGTTTGAAGTCGGTGGTAAGCTGAAGTGGCACCAAACTTCCATCATCAGAAATGGTTGCCAACACGGCCCGAGAATCACCAGCGTTTGCTATAACAAGATGCTCGCCCTGAAAACAACGGCAAACATGAGATAGCATAATGAATTGAATTAAGAATGGAAGAAAAGCAGAATGAATTCTATATGAAATACCTGTTTAACTATCGTTAAAGCAGTGGAACCACTTGAGAAGGCATCGATTTCAGGATGGTGTTTAAGTTCCCGATCGACCGTGGCATAAGTTCTCAAGTAGGATTGCTTCCAAACATCAAACCGATGAAGATTTCTATCGAAGTCCATCTCAAAATCCATGTCAAGTGATGTCAATGCAAGAGTTTCTTGCCAATTGCATAGCAAAGAAGGAGGAACGGTTTCTTTAACCCTTTTGGCAACCACATGTCCCCATGGACCATGCCCGTCAAAAATCCCACAAAACATCATGTCCTCTTGGCATCCGAATTCCTACAAATCCCCTCAAACAAACAGTCCAGAATAAGATGGTATCTAAATCTAGCATAAACCGCATGAAACTTCAACCTGACAGATTTAATATTTCATGTAAACGAATCGGCCTACCTCCCAAACAATCAAGCGATCCTGATTAATCCCCTTTTGCCCTCTCCTGGAACAGGCCGAGGCAAAATTACTTGTCTTGTTGGACTTGAAAATGCCAGAAGAAGAAGTCAACATCATCTCATTCTTTTTAGCATCCTTTACAAGGGCTTCTGCAGCTTCCTTTCCGACATCTTTCTGGGAGTTCTTTCCTTTCTTCATGGATACAGTCCTTGCGAGTCCATCAAATATCGATGGAAAGAGTACCATTTTCTTTAAGCCTTTTGCAACCTAATCACGCAAAAGAAAAACTGCATCAACTATAATCGATTTAGCATGTTCAAAAGAATGATCATATCGGAATCCATGTCATAAACTAAATAGAAGAAAGCAAGCCAAGCATAATCCAAGTGTGCTATGATAATTTGGAAGTCTACCAAGAAAGAAACCTTGTTCTTGTTGAATTTTGGTTCAGAAAACTTGGATACAGATCAGCAACGCAGGCTATCACCGATAACTAGCCAAAAAATGACGTCACTCTGGCAAGTCCGTCTGTTGGTTGGAGATTTAAAAGCTTCGTCCTCTTCTTGTTGCTTATACTCCATTTCCTGGTTCTGTTTCGGGCTTTTGAAGTTCATCACTACGTAATGTATAACTTTGCAGCAATATTCTAAGTTAAATAGTGAATTGGCGATAATGCCATCGTCTACGTTCACATGATAGATGAAAGCAAAGGGCATTTGGGACATTCATAGACGATTTCATCATGAAGGATGGCGCTGGGGTTTAATTAACGTAGTGAATGCTGCCATGGATAATGATTGATCCAAGATGAGTACAAGGTTAACCATAATTAATATTCTATTAAAGTCGGTCAAATTCTTGCAAGTGGCCTGATTACTAAATTAAATAATGCTTATCGTGGCATCATTTAAACGTAATACAACATATAAAAAAAAAACAATTATATGATAGAGAAACATTGGGTTATAGTGATTATTATATAATATATTAATGGTTGGGAGAGCACCGGATTAAACTTGAATATCTTCAAAAAAAAAATGCTAATAAGAAATTACTAATAAAGTTTGTGCGTAGCTGTAACAACCCATTTAACTAATTTTATATATAGAAAAATATAACAATAAATACATCGAAATTATAAAATTATAGTTTTAATTTTATCAAAAATATAAAGGAGAGTGATCTATTGATAGGAAGATGAGAAAATTAACCTCATAAATCAGCTTTACCATACTTGAAATATTGATAAATATGATAGAATCATATTGATAGTAAGATGCAAAAGGCATGGGCATGGGCATGGGTTAGGGAGGGAAGTTGGGGACCCTGGGATATGAAGATGGAATTAGGAGGTAGTGACTTGTGAATAAAGTTATCACCATGAGCACAAAAGGGTGGGACCAAACACATGAATAGATGGCAGCCATGAATCTAAAGAGAAAAGGGAATGGATGGAAAGCAGGAGGATTATTATAGCAGGGTACTAGATTTATAGCAATAGTGGAGAAAGATATTAAGAAGATTAGATGGGTTGACTAGCCACTTTGCAAGTAATTTATGAAGTTGGAAGCCTGAGGGCAACCATATAACTTGCTTGATTATGACATGGATATTCTTTCCATCTCCAATAATAATTTATCAGATATTGGCTAATTCTAAGATCAGTTCTACAGCCTCGTGTCCTGATACCCTATCGTATTACCCATAATTGGCCTATACATTTTACAAAGAAAAATGCTAATTGAGATTTGACAATCGAGGAAGATTTTCATTTGTCGTAGCCATACCTCTTTAACCAACAGTTGTAGTTTTTGGCAGCCAACTTTCGGTAGAAAAATTGTTGCATATACCGAGGCTTTTTCTAAGCTTGGCGGTGCTGTGTTGTGCCTGCTTAGAGTACTTTAGGTTTACAAATAAATGCTTTTGCGGTAACAAGATTCATCTAATAACCCCAAGGCTCCACGTTCAAAACTCTAACTTACCTTCAGAGTCGACGAGAGAACTTGCGCATTCCCTTTGACACCCTACCACAAGCAAGACGACCTCATTACCATATTTATAAGAAGACGGAAAGATTACACTCCAATCATTGGCTCTTGTCATCTAAGATGACAAATGAAAAAAACTTGGAGAAACTCTCTGGCTGGCTATGCTCAAAAAATCATTCTTCAACACGATACAGTCTCACGCATATAGTCGGACGCTCGTGGCTTCTACTCATGAATTTGGAGTCCATGACATTCCCCATCCATAAGTTGAGGAGAACTGCCCAATAATATAGCGGAAGACCCTTCGGCGGCCTATTTATCTCTAGAATCATACTGAGAAGACGTGAAAGCTAAAATTTTCTAAAGGCACAAACGCATGTTATGAAAATCAAAGACGAACAAGACGAAATCCATGCAAATGCGGCTAACAATATATATGCAGAAATTAACTTCACAAATTTATCAACCGTAAAGCTTCAAAAAGTTTAGTTGACTACATGATCATGAAAAAAATCATAATTCCACATACAAGAAAAAAAAACTACATATCAAGGAATTCCAAAATTCTATATTGAATAGAAATATAACATCCCCATAGCAATAAAACATTCTAACTTTAGAAAACAAGATACTCTTAAGAAAACCAGACCTCAGTGTAACTCGAGATGAACCTTCAACATTTATCAACGTCTTCATTCACTTCTTCAATTTCCTTGCACCCCTGCAAAACAAACAAAAATATTACTCAACTGGATCACAAAATTGAAGAAGGGAGTTCCTTAGCATCTTACTCTGTCTGCTGAGGGGTGGGTACCTTCTCCCCTGGTCCCTGTAACACAAGAAAGTGAAATTAATGCATGCCATGTAAACTACAATGTATTTTCCATACCTCAATATACATTTATCATTGCTTAGCAACAACCTGCATCTTCAGTATTGCTTTTGAAAACTTAATAATCTTACCTGTGCCAAACGCTCCTCTCTTCTAGCAAGCTTTCTCTCTCTGCTTGCCTTGTTCTTTGCACGTTTGGCCTCAAACTGGTCAGACAAAGTCTTCTCTCTTGCCTTTTCGGCCTTTGATTTATGGATGCTTTCCATCAGCACACGTTTGTTCTTGAAAACATTACCCTTAACCTTCATATACATGTCATGATACATGTGTTTGTCAATTTTCTTAGCTTCACGGTATTTGCGAAGCAAGCGTCTGAGAACACGCATTCTCCTCATCCATAGAATCTTGGTTGGCAGCCTAGCCTCCCTAGTACCCTTACGCTTACCTTAAAACATAAAAAAGGGGTATCACATTTTTTTACCATTGCTAGAAGAAATAACTAATGTAAATTCAGAATGTCCAACTAAGCATCATTTGAGAACTAAAGGCCACACCATATCCAGAGTGTCGACCCTTTCTCTTGGCCTCCTTCATTCTACGAGCACGAGAACGGGAGTGAATCTTTGTTGGTTTCCTGATGATGAAACCATCCTTCACTAGCTTCCTAATGTTCTGCCCTGCATTAAGTAAAAAAAGACATGGGTATGGAAGTCACAAAAAAAACATCAACCGTATGAGTAGTTCCCAAATTAACAAAAGAAATGGTACCAAGTGGATGCAGCATAAAGAAATCAACCATGAATAGCGTAGTTAGGAATGCCTATTAGAATCGACTAAATTCTGTTCATACAACTTCAGTGTTTGGAAAGTGAGGCAGCCCCATTATGATGATTTTTTCAAACAAGCTCAGAAAATGAGTCGATAGAGCACCTTACAGATGAGAAAATTGCTCCCAATGTGTGTAAGGAATAACAAATGAACCAAGGCTTTCTGCATACAAAGCTAGACTTACTTAACTCAGCAAATTACCCCTTAAAAAGTCCCTCGAGCTCAGTCGACACCAAAAGAGATTCTACACCTTTCAGCTCTCAACTATAGAATAAGTTATCGTTTTTCAATCCAAATCACTGTATAGGCGGAAACCTACGCCAAGGTTATGATAACTATTCTTTTTCATGCTTAAACTAGTCTCAGAATTGCGTGAATTTCAGGTAAGTAGCACAAAATTGCGGACTGCAGCTATGGAAAATCGAACATATATAAAAACCAGACCGACGAGCTAAATATCAAAACAAATGTGCGATTCAGATTCACTACGATCTAAACTGGATTCATATGAGATTCATTGAAATGAAATTGTGGCAAAAGAAACAGAAACTTACTGGAGTTGGCCATGGAGATTTCATTGACTTCATTAGGATCGAGCCAGACCTTGCCCTTACCACACTTGAGGACACTCGCGGCGAGCCGCTTCTGTAGTTTCAAGGACACCATGATCTCGGTTTTCTCAGGCAACAAAAGGATTTTTACAACCGGATGTCAGCTCTATTTTATACCATCCTTGTTAGGGTTAGCGTTAGGGTTTTGTTTCCAACTTTTCGATAATTACAATTATCCCCCCAAGATGTCTTTATATTGCAGAGGTAGCCCTCTATATTATTAAAATGACAAATAATACCGCAGATTTTTGTTATTTCTCAAATTATGAATTATTTTCCGTATTTCCTTTGAAATTGTTCAATTCTCTCACGTAACATGCTTACGTACCAGGAAACGCGACATGCATTTTGCGATCATCGTGGATTAATTAAAAACCAGGAATATAAATAAATAAATAAATAAATTTAAATAATAATAATTAAATAATTATAGGAAGAATGGATAGATAAAATTAGTGGAATACATTACAAATCTGGTAAAGAAGTAAACAAAGAGCATGGAAGTTAAAAATAGAGCCCAATGGATCCACCATGATACTTGTTGAAACTTGAGAGCCGCCATTGGGGTGATCCATGTTTAGTAATTGGAACATGCGAGACATGGTGGAGGACTCTGTAATGTTGTCATGGCTTGGTTTAACTATGGAGTTCCAACGGGCTTGTTTTTACGTAATAAGTCAATGAGACGACGTCAAAAACGTGATACATTGTCCATTGTAAAGTGCAATATCTTTCCGAGGAAAATCGCCACCTTTTCATTTCACGCATCGTGGTAAAGCTAAGAAAACAATAAAAAGCATGATTCCCCTTGATTTCTTTGCCACAAGATTATTAAATATTATGTGTATATATAATTATGGGTCGGGTCTGAAATAGATATGTATTGGATAAATCAAAACCAATAAAGGTAAAGTCTTGTGAACATGGGGGGGAAAATTAACACTACGTCTTTGAAAGGAAAGCATCTATAGAGCATGATAAGGTAATGTTGAACCGTCACAACTAAAGCATCATCAACACTTTGTCATGCTAATTGCTCCTTTTCCTTGTTAATATGGAAATCGATAATGGTTCTGATGATGGTTCAGACACTCCTCCATCCACGATCCCATGCTGCTCCCATGATCACCCCCCATCACTTCTGGCTCTAGTCCAAGAAAACTCTCCAGGCTTGTTATTTGCTCTTTCAGTTCATCTTCATTTTGTTTTCTCTCTGGAGGAGTTATCATGCTACGGCGCTTCTTTGTTGGTGGTTCCGAAATTGCTGCTGGTGATGGTGGGAAGTTGAGTTTAGCCTTGTCGCCACGGATGCGTTTGGCAGCTTCATCATAGGCTCGGGCAGCTTCTTCAGCAGTGGTGAAAGTACCTAGCCAGACTCTAACTCCTTTTTGTGGGTCTCTGATCTCAGCTGCCCATTTTCCCCATGGCCTTCGCCTTATTCCTCTGTAAATATTCTTTCTGATTCTTGGAGCCTTCTTGTTCTCTTCCTTGTCGGTCGGTTTCTCCGTCTCGACTAAAGAGATCACCGGAACAAACAAAAGAATCAATCTCCCAGATATTTCGAAAATGGGAAACACCCCATTAGATTAGAAAGGAACATAAACCATGCATTTCAACAACAACGCATTTTAATGTAAAAAGTTCACGAAAAAAGGCCAAAGGAATCAAAGATCTTACCTTGGTTTTCGTTGAGCTGCAACTTACGCTTTTGAGGGACGAGTGTAAAGTGGCTTTTGTTGTCAGTATTAGCAAGGAAATTGAAGCTAAAAGAGTCAGAGAAAGGGTCCAGCTCAGACCAGAGATCCTCGGAAAACAATCGACGGCAAGGACCCTGGCATGGTTTGACGTCGTGGAGATCAGAAAGAACAGCACCGCCACACATGATTCGAAGAAAGGAAGATGGTTGCTTTAGAAGGAAACTAGAGAAGCAGCGAGGCTTTATAGAGGCAACTTACGATAAAAACGACAAACACATATAGTGGGGGTCACAATAGTTTTGCTTTCTTTGGGTAATATAATCAAACGGTTGAAAGAGAATCGCCATGCTAAAAAGGCAAGAGATTACAGAAAGAGACATGGGGTTGGGTTACCAAAGGTATAATCAGTCAAGGGTCAGATTACACAGAGGGGACCACTTGATGATTTCTCACGTGACATGTGGGTCTCGAACAGTGTTGACGTGGCCTTCCTGTAATTGGGTGACAAAACCTCCAGATTCCCTTCTTCTTCTTCATGCTTTACCTTTTCTTTCAACACAAAACATGTAACGTACGTTTCTAAAAAAAAAAGCCATGTGTTTTTTACTTTTTAGTCCCTGTTTTAGGGATAACTTTTACTTTAGGGTCAGAAAATTTCCAAATATTTGCAATTAGAACCATCAAAAATTACATTAACACGTGTAATTCATGCATTTTCAACTTTGATTATTATCAATTGTTCACAAAAACATAAACTTTTAATTATTATTATTATGTTAAATTTATCGCATATAATTATTAATTAATTAAGAATATAATCAATCATACATATTAATTTTTATTAAATATTTAATATTTAATAATTAATTTTTATTAAATATTAAATATTTATTAATTATTATTTACTATTACTCTGTCGTTTATACAGACGACAAACGTATAAAACCAGCCATTGTGGATGTCTTGTAGTACATTTCGGTTGAAGTCCCTGGTTTACCATAACGTATGGATTTCACATAGTCTAGGTGGAGAAGATCCGCCATGGATTAAACATGGGTTCTATCACATTTGATAACAGATCATTCATTAACATGCATGTTGGTATATTTGATATCCTCCTTACCAAATGCACACTGCAATACAATCGAAAGATTTCAACAAACGATGCACTGTATGGGATTCAGATACAATGTTCCCAGAAGACTTGGGGAATAAAGTTAAGAATACAGATTTGAATGATGAATCATGCCCCTAGTCTATCATTTTTGTCAAGCGGTGAATGGTGCTCCTTGCAATCTTGTTAGTGGGATCAATCTTTAGAACAGTCCTCAGGTCTTCTGCCCCAAGTTTGTACTTTTCCATGCTTTTGTTCAGGAGTACACGTTGTACTAGAACAGTGACATTTGCATCTTCTACTTCCAGCACCTGCATGGCATTAAGTAGATGATCGACTTCGTACTCCTCTAACATGTTTACAGTTGATACAGGTCCAAGGTGGAAGTGCATAATCCGAAACAACATAACCAAACATGTCATAGATCAATTACCGTATGCCATCGATAAAAACATTGAGGAGAATGCAAAAGATTAGGTTATTCCTTACTACAGTCGGCCACAGCCTTCTTATACTCTCCAACTTCCTTGTAACATGAAGCTCTGCAAGACAGAACCTCCATCGTGGAAGCATTATCGCCAGCTTTTTCATAAAGCACTTCAGCCCAAGACAACCACTTGATGGCATCTGCATATTGCCCCTGCTTTTGATTATCCATACCCTTGTTCTTAGCTGTAGAAGCTGTAACCCCCGTAGGAGGAGGTGGAAGCCCTTCAAGCTCTGTTGTGCCACCACCTAAATCATCCCCTGCTCCTTCACCTCCAAATTCTGTATGCAATCCCCAATCATCAACTTCGGATAACTGCTGCTGTCCTCCTGTTCGTCCAGATGAAGAGGAAAAGAACATATTAAGTGGATCCCAACCAGCTGTTTGAACAGGAGCGTGCTTCAGAGAAGCAAAATCCCTGTCAGGCATCCCAAATTCACCGATATTCGAGTTAGAACTAGTATTTGATCCTATCAAGTCATTATTATCTGCACCAAGACCACCTCCTGGATATGTTTTTCCGCTTGATTTGGCGGCATTTTGAAATATCCAAATCCATCATCCACGCCACCAGAACTGGTCTTGTCATCTTTACTTGCCGAATTAAGATTACCAGATTGTAGTTTTGATCCAAAATCGATCAAGGAACCAAATGGACCCTTGTCCCACCACCCATCCCTACTCCTACTCCACTTCCACTCATCATACTTTTCATTGATGGACCACCGAGATTTGAACTTTTACTGATACTGCCGTTGGCATTACCAAAACCAGTAATATTACTACCAGCATTAGCATTAACTTTGCTACTTGTTTTATAGCTCCCAAAAGTATCACCGACTCCCCAATCTCCACCACTTCTCGTCGAATTACCCATTTTTGGCAACGAATCAGCCAGACTTCCCATGGAATACGCACTATTACTAGATGCAGGTGCAGCATTTTTCAGAGGAACATTACCATTACCCTTAGTTCTCTTCCCCAAAGCAGAGCTAACAAAATCTCCAAACAAATTCGGATTCTTCTCTACAATCCCAATCCCAGAACTCGAACCGGAGCCAGTTGAATTCCAGCTCTTCCCAAATATATCACCCACCATGGTACTACGTCCATTTAGACCTGTCCGAGTCAATTGATTAGGAGCCGGTTGATGAGTCCAAGAAGGTTCATTGGGTTGCCCCGCAGGCTTGATTGTGCATCTGTTGAAGATGAATAAGAAGAATACGATGATGGAGTATGATTCTTTATATCATTTAGAGAATTGGGTCGGTTTGCACCGATCCCAAAATTCAAGTTGTTTAATGAACGAGAGGTGCCTTTCCATAATTCGAATTCATTTTCACTTTCTGGACCAGAGATTCAAGGGGAAAATTATTAATAAATTTTCTTAAAAGATCTGAGAAACAAAACTGAAATCTCGAGAATAGAAAATTAAAGACTTGAGAGATTAGATCGGAGAATATGAAGTGGGTAGCTTGAAAGACAGCAAAATGTTTAATTTCGGAGGTGGGGGAAGAGAAACAGACGAGCGATGTGGGGTTTCCTTGATACAAGACAGCTGGTGCGAGTGAGGGACGTTGGGTTTCTTGAGTTGTGAAGTAGACGTATGCTGGAAAGACCGGATAATTTTGGGAAGGTGCAGGCTTTACCCTGTATTGAATGTAGGCCAACTTGTTTCTCTGTACAACAAGTTCAGAAGTTCATTCAAAATTGTCATTCTTGCGTATACTGCTACAACAGCGTATAGGATGGATAGGAGAGCCATTTCACATCACGCAAGAAACTAACAAAAAATGCAAGTCCAAATGCCTGTTTATTCGATCATAGATGTAACCATAGAGATGAGTTAAATTAAAGGGGAGAATGGTCAAATGATACCCTGACTGAATTGTCATCCAATCAAATCCATCATAAACATCCATATATTGATTTTACACCTTATTTAGTTTGTCTTTGTTTTTAAGCACTAATGCTGATTAGAGATTGTATAAACGAAAATCTGAAAACAACAAGATACTCTATTCATTTACAAAATCACTTCCAGCTGATAGTAACGCAACAGCAACTTGGATATCCAATAAAAGAAGCAAATATAGAAGAAATGAAGAGTTTTGAGTCATAAAATATCCAATCACATGTAGACTGTAAGCAAAAATGGTCCAATTTATATATCAATATGCAAAACAAAATACGCATGTGTTTACAATGAAAGTCTATCCGTAACAACCATATCAGTATCCAGGAAATGAGGGCAACGACTTGATTATACAAGTTAAAAATTCTCGAAACAGAAACAGATTCTTGGTCTAAGGAACAGACCTAAGGGACTTTCTGATGAACTCTAATTAACTTGCACTGGGTTCACGGAAAGTTTCTCAGTCCCTACCCTGAGCAGAAGTCTGAACATGATCTGATGGTGGTTGCTGAAATGATGGTCCGGAGTTCTGTCCCTCAATTGGTTCTCTCCTTTCTACCTGCATTGACTCGTTGCGTCGGTCATACCTTGGACGAGGTCTGTTCCTAGTTTGCTGCCTATTGTTCTGGTTAAAGTGATACATAGGCCTATGGATGACCTTCCCATCCACAAACAAATCCCCTGGTATAACCACCAAAGATAAATTCTCAAAATATCAACTACATGGTTCTGATATCAAAGTTCATACTTGTAAATACCTACCTCCATAATCCTTGTTAGGAACATCAAGATATGAATCTGGCAAAACCCAAATTACACCAGGCAATCCTATTCATCCACCAAAATCAGAACCGTGAATCAACCAAAAATACAAAAACGATGTACCAAAACATCAAATTACAGTAATAACTAATCAAATTGCAAAGAGTCTAGGCTGATTTGATTGAAGGTCCCAACTTTTAAACCCGAAACACTCAACATCAATAACGTTATCCAATCCAATGAACATATTCCACTCGACATAAACACAAAAAACTCGATTTACTTGGTTATTTTCATGTTTAGGAAGTTCTTAGTACCGAGAAATTCAATCTTTCAAGTTAAACAACAGAAGCCATGCTAGAATTCATTCGATTTTGCAACATCGACTTCTCGCATATGACTATATTATTCCGATTGTAAGTTAATTCCGTCAAATTTTAAAAACCCCGCCGTAATAATAAACATTCTAAACCCTAAAACCTCATTGAAAAATGATATTAGAAGAACAGAGACATTACCTTTAAGTTTATAAGAAAGCTCCTCAGATATCAATGCACCAAAACCAGTATAAGTTGTAGTAGAAACCGAATAAATCTTCTTCTTTGCCTCTTCCTCACTTACAAACCGCAAAACATTACACAAATCAAAACCCATTTAAAAAAAACCTACAAATAAACATAACGATGCCCGAAAAGATTACGATCAACAAATTCACCTGCCCAAGACAGATGCTAGGGTTTTAACGTAAGAATTAATCATCTCCTCTTCGGTGGGTTTTGGGTCATTTGGGAATTCCATGACAACAAGCCAGTGCTCATAGTCACATCCATCAAGCAAGATCGTTTCTTTAGGAGGTCGGTTGCTCCAATTCGGTGAAGGGTCGTTTAACGGCGAGTAACCCGAACGTGAAGTTTTACACCGGGTCGGGCAGTTGAAAGAGCTTGGGTGGAGTTGGGGAAGTGGATTTTTGCTCATCAATGAAAAGATGAAGCGCGATTTACAAGGGAGAGAAGAAGTCGATGATGATGGCAAAGAAGAACTGAGAGTCCGGTTGATAAGCGATGCTACGTTGCGCCGCGCAGTGAGGTGCGCCATTTCTTACTATCAGACTGCTACTAGCTTCTCCTCTGCGAGCTATCGAAATCAATTTTAACGTGGGCTGATTTGATTTATTGAGGAAACGAAACGACGTCGTTGCTAGTTCAAATATTAAACAGGTTACGTGAACATAGCTTATTTCTTTTTTTTTTTTTTTTAAAAGACATATATTGAAGCCACTGGTGCGAAAATATAAATCACTTTGTGCCAAAAAGGTGCAAATGGGAGATGAGATTCACTTAACAATATAATTGACATAGATGCAATATCATGGACGTTAGATATCCATTTCCATTAAATATATCCGTTGAAGCTTCGTCGTGATACATATGATGGTATAAGCAGGAGAAGGTTGCGGTTGGGACGTATACAATTAGCGGGCTTTATCTGCAAGGTGGTGGGAATTGCTTTCCGGCGTAGTTAACTTTTGCATTCAGGCATGAAGAGGAGAAAGACTTTTTGCTTGCACCCTTTTTGCTTGCACCCACGTATTTCAGATCGATGTTTGACATGTGAACTCTCTCGCAAGGAACCTGCTTGCTGCACTCGAAATTAACTCCAACCTCTGAAACTGAGGTTCCCCTGATGTTCTGATATTTGACGTCGCTGATCTTCACCCTTGATGGCTGCATCAACCCGGAAAAGTTTGGAGGTTAATTTAGTTTAGTTTGTCTATGATCCATAAGGATGAAAAACATATGGTAGAAAAACCAACCGATGAACTTTTTGATCCGTAGGTTTGATCGATGATAATCGGGTTCTTAACATTCTCCATGACGATGTCCTGAAAGGTCAAGGATGTAGCTTGGCTTGGAGGCGACCCTCCGTATGTTTTGATTCTGATTCCATTGTCTGTCTTCTTTAACGTGCAATTTGTCACTAGAATACCTTTCACATCCTTCTCGTCTTCATACTTGCCAAGACTACCAATGCTGTTGAAATCGAAGACAGGCTAATTAGTTAATAAAGCAGTCTAAACTCATTCTGATATGGTTGGTTGATGTTAGGACTTGCTAGTTCCTTTTTCTAGTTGTTTTTTGCTGTTGTATATCTGCAAAATGGAGTGTAGTAGTTCACCTGAAGCCATGTCCAGGGCCACAGGTTACTTTACTGATGGTGACATTAGTACATCCTTGAATCATTCCGACGCAATCATCCCCAGTAGCAACGACACTTTTAGCTATTATAACTTGGTTGGATTGACTGACATGGAAGCCGTCGGTGTTCGGACTATCTTCTGGAGCGGTTAAATGGAGTCTTATGGCTCTTATATTTTGGCTCAAGACAATCCCGATATGGAAACCCATAGGATTAACAGAACTGATCTGTCTGATGATCCCATTTGTCACATGCAAGAGTTTAATATTCTGCACCACAACCCAAAAGAAAAAGATTCACATGGCAAAAATGTCTGACAATGATTACAAAAGGCGACAGAAATAATAGGGTAATGCAATACTGGTAAACTGTAAAGAAATGTCTGATACTTGAATTGCTTACAGCGGGGAAAACACTGCCACCGCCATCATTATATTTCCAGACGTTTTGGCCTTGGCCATCCACGGTGCCGGTTCCAGCAATTAACAAACCATTTATTTTTTCAAACGACATCCAAAAATCTTCTGCATAATTGCTCATATCCGACACTGCTTTCAGAGTTCCAATAATTTGGAAAATAGGCGCTGGATTTTTGCATGGTCCTTGGAATACCATGGATGACGCTAAGAACACTCCTTGTGGGACAACTAGCCTTGCATTTCCTCCCCAATTGCATGTGGCCTTCCATGCCTGGATAAAAGCCTGAAAAAGAACAAAACCCACATACTTCAGTCCATTTTTAATTAGTAACTACGTTACAGATTTGAAGACGATTTCAGTCTTAATCCAATCCATGCTCATCATCAAGGCGTAGACTACTTAGCCTAATACTCGTCAAATGTTCAGGCACAAAAAGAGCCTAGTCTCACCATTGCATTGTCTTTTCTAGGATCTTGTTTTGCACCGAACTGTAACACGTTAAAGACTTTTTCATTAAGATTTCTTTTACGACCCAAGCGTTGCCCTGGCCGGCGACGCATGCCCTTAGCCTCGCAACAGGCTGCAGCTAATATTAAGAGAAGAATGGCATTAGCCAGTAGTTTTATCGCTAAGGCCATTACCCTTCTTCTTCTTCTTCTTCTTCTGCTTGAACCCAACTGGTTATCCGTTCTCTCCGCTCCAACAAAAAATAGAAAACGAATAGCCCCTCGACGAGGCTTGATAGGATTTCAAATGTGACAATGTTCCCTTTTTATGCATGGCGCCTATTTCTTTATACCATATGCTTTTTTTTTCCAGCCAAAAACAAAGAAAAGGGTAATTGCCATGAATAGAATTTCAGTTTGGTTTGATGAGTATTTTCGGTTAGTTGTTTGATGAGGTTAATGTTTGCTATTTTTAATGTTTGGTTGGTTTCCTGACACTGTGGAATCATAATCGATATACTTGTTTATGAATGTCTGCTGCTTAATCCCCCTTTTTTAGCCTGTCTATTTTAGTCGATCAGCTTTGCCCTCAACCTCTTCAAGAGAAACAACCATTTCTGCTTTTAGGGGAGGGAGGGGCCTTCTTCCTCGATCTTATGACCAACAACTTACAGTTATTACTACCCAGTTTTGCTGTAAATTATGTTTCTTAATATCATGCAAAATCATAGATTACATATGTAAGACATATATATATAACTACTACTTAAGCAAACCACAATGAACACTTAACTGCAAACAAGAAAAATGCTATCCAAAGTTGCAAGTAGATCGCACTGAACACTTAATTTTAACGTAAACATGCTTTATTCTTTGTTGCATATACTTGACATATTTATAATTACTTTTTGCTGCGGTATTCCATTATCACTACCCCGCCATAGATCTCAGCTGCCTCGTCGCTGGTGATTGTGGCCTCCATTTTTGGCTGCTGAAATGGACCTGGTCGAAAACGATCATATGACTCCTTTTGATAAGGAACCCTCTTGATCCTCCTAGGACGGCCATACCGTTCGTCAATAAGTGGAAAGCTTTCCAACCCGACTTTGAATAGTCTATCTGCTTCATGAGCCATGCCTGCTCTTTCTTAGAAGAAACTCTCTATAAAATTCAACTTGGTTATTCTGATACAAAGACTTACCTTTATATAGAAGAAGTCATGTGTATAGTAAGGTAGCGAAATAAAGAAAATAACTAGTGGGACATAGATGACCGATCGAACCCACTCGAGCAATCTTCCAATAATAGAATTGGATAGGTTCTACCCTTCTAGGGCAGAACAATAGTACATTAACAGGATATTGCAGCCTTCCTAATTCGATTCCAACCTTAATTATTTGGTGCAAAGGGAGTTCGGAGGGTTCCCACCTTCGGTCAAAACTACATCAGTGATTATCTCCAAGGAATCAGTTTGAAATTCAAGATTTGGTAATATCTTCCATTAAAATAACTAGACAAACCACAAGGTCGGTCGTATTTCATCTTCCAAGAAATTGATTCCAGGAAGAAAGTGTTGTGGAGAAAGAAAAAAGCATATTCGTTGTGGTTTCCATTATTACTCCTTGCATGCATCTTTCCTTGCTCTTCATTTACTTCCTGATCTTTTCTGTTATATCTTCTTATATTCATTGATGTTATTCACATCAACAAGTAAATAAATAAACAATTTTATCTAGAAAGTTTATCCTTTTATTGGCAATTTCTTCTTCTTTTCTGTCGTTCCTCACGTTTGGCATAAAGCGAGCATGAAAGATCCCAAAGTTAGTCAAAGAAAACAAACAAGTCATCTTTCTTCATCCTCAAGGAATCGGTCAATAATATAGTTTTCACATCTGAAATATTGTGGTACCTTAATTCATCTTTTACGTGCATGCAGGTTATCTAATGTTCCCTGCTTGGAATTTCATTCCAAGTTTCTAAAACTTAGAAAGCTTATAGATCATGGTTTTAATGAGTCTATGATCCTAGTGATAAACTCGATCCATAAAAGAATTTTTCTGTTTCTTTTATTTTAAAGAAAGTTTGTGATTGAGATAGACGTGAAAGCTCCAAGCCAAGTGAAAAGAGTAAACAGGAATACTAAAGGAACCTGCGACACATGTTTCTTTACCTGTGGCTTTTTCTTCTTTATACGTGTTCTTTATTCTAAGAGAAGCTTCAAGTGACATGCATTAAGTATTCGACCAATCTGTCGATATGGTCTTATCCTTTTATCTAAATGGTCATGCAGATTGCTCGCAGAACCTTATCCATGGTACTACTTGCTAACCCTTAGAAAAATGCACCTCCTTGTTAGGATATGCAAACATTCTCTCCGAACACGGTTTCTTTACTGGTTAATTAAGTAGTTCTTAGTTAGGTGGATAGTACTTTTCCATTCTGTTTGGCCTAACAGATAGCATGCCCTCCATTATTGTTCAGTAGAATCTCTGTGGTTTGAATAGTAAGATCACTTATTGACACCGTAGAAAGATAAGGAGATGCGCGGGGCTACCTGTGAATATATCAATTGATCTTAATTTGTTATTCATGTCTTCTGTTCGTTTTCGCTGTAAGACAATTGATTATTCGTAGTCTTTCTTTAACTGTTTGCCTTCTTGGCAAACTAAGATCATTACATATGAAACAGTCAAGTTTAGCAAGATACATATTGCTAAATCTACCATGTAAACTAATCATATGGCAGCATGCATCGATTTTCATGAAGGGTCGATTATATATATTATCGATTACTATCGCACTTATTAGAATAAGATAAAAGTTGACATCCATGTCGATGATTAATTTGGTCAGTAAACCTCCATGACAGGGACAAGACAAGTTCTTTTGGTAGAAAGGAAAGTACTGCATATGCCATTCATATACACTTTGAGTTGAGATTGATGATGAGCCGATGAAGTTCTGGCTGTTGTTCAACCATGTCGTCGAAACTCTATTAACACAACTTATTAGATTGCATTCTGAAAACCAAAGATATCGGCAACCTTCCTCTTCTTATGCAGGTTTAGAGATTATAGAATCATAAAGTAGAGGGAACTCAGTAGGCGACAGGCTAATTAAACTGAAAACGTTATCTGCACTTCATTATATATGTCTGAACAACTTCTGCATAAAAAACAAATAGCTACAAAATGTACAGACCCCAACCCTCCTAATGGAGCACACCACAACCGGCTAGTTCATGCGATATGTCCCAAAGCTGTACTTTCTGTACATTCTCTCGAAAGGCTCATGTATTCTTTTGTAACAAGCTACGGATTATAACATCTAAGCTTAATTACAGTGTAATTCACTAACTAGTCCTTGTAAAAGTGTTTTCTCCTACCATATTCCACGATCACCATGCCACCGTAATACTCAGCTGCCTCGTCGCTATTCATTACCGGCGGCTGCTTGGCGACACCACTGTGATGCTGAGCTACCTCGCTGCTAACAACAACCGGTATCCTTACTGTTGAAATTTGAGGTCCATGATATATAAAAGGTTGAAGTTGCTGAGACTGGTAATTCTGAAGGTGGCTTGGATGCCTTCCGGCAGCTGGTGGTGACCTTGTTGTCCTGCTACCCCCGCCGTAGATGTCTTCTATGAGAGCAAAACCTTCATGTGCAATCCTTGTAAGGCGAGAATCATATTGAGGGGCCATGAATCTATAGAAGGATTTATGTGTATTGTCTTCTTCAGGTGTGGTTTTGTTTCTTGCATCTGAAGGTATGGACGGATGGCCTTATTTATAGTGTTAAACTGGCTTGCTAGCTTTGTTCCTATCCTCATCTCCTTTAAAAACTCTTGCATCATCAACCTAATCTCACCTATAAATCCATACATACATACATATATATATGTATATATTCTGAACACATCGTACTCGAACATGAATAGAGTCACAACACAGATTCCTTGCAAATGTAACTGCCCAGGTAAGGAGAAAAAGAAGATAATAAAAATGGATTTTGTATTAGCATGATATATGCAGTGTTAAAAAGCAAGAAAGATCTACTTAGATAAATAATTAAAGCTTTATTATATTATGATTTAATTAAAATAGTAAGAGGATTTACCTGAACAATAAAAGTGAAGGCTTAGTATTATGCATGCGGATCTGATTCCTCCTCCAACTTATCCTGATTTGTTCCTTCAAATTCCATGTCCATGTTCATGTTTATACAATATTTAAATACAGGATTACGGTAAATAATAATAATAATAATAATAATTCATTCCTGGCAAAACTTACACACGATGAGAAAGAATCTTTGTGTCCATATGGTTGATTCAAAATGCATGTTGGGATAATAATAATAATGCCATTCCATGTATTCTTATTTGGACCCCAACACCACAGATTGCTTCTGTTGCTTTTATGTTTTTTTCTTTAATCACTATATAATAAAAGTAATATTCTCTCCTTTCAACAAATTAACATATATATTTTAATACATCCAACTCATAAATAAATACAAAAGACCTTATCCATTTCATAAATATTATTTTTCATATATAACAACTATATGAGTCCAATTTAATGCAATCCACAGGGTCCATTTTCCATTGCCCCTGCCTTCGTCTAACGAAACGAATCGTTTCGCCTTCCTGGATATAGAGTACTGTAGCCTTGGGCCGAGTCAAAACCCCATGGTTTGGGTTCTTAACCTTCAAGAGAGTAAAACTCACTCGCTAACTGACCCACGCAGTCGCTTTAAGGCTAAACTCACCAACAATTTCGATCGAGAATTAACGACACGCGCTTAAACCTCCAATAGGCGTGACAGTCCATGCTCGTTATTCAGTATTATAAATATCCCAAGGTTTAAACTGCAAAAAGCGAGGGAAAACAACCGTACACTTGCTATCAAGCTTCCTTCATTTTTCTCATCGAGGCAGCTGCCAAGTGCCACTTCCCGTCATTCACACTTCTCACTCACCGATTCCATGATTTGTATATAAACATGACATATAGTATGTACTTCCTATCATGTAAATTGCTTTCGATCATCTACTGGTTCTGTGGATCTTGGTTTTTGTTGTTTAGTTTTGTGTGCAGAGCATATACATAATGCCGCTTTCTAGCCTTCGAGACAAAGTGCATGACGTCCTCTCTGTTTATAAAGTAGAGCTTATCTCCCTTCTCTCCAGGTTGTTTTAGTTTTTATATGTTCTGTTTTGGATTGTCAGAGTAAGTTTTCTTCATCTTAATTTGCTGGTGTTTGAGGAATGAGTTTTTGTTGATTTTTTTAAAAAAATTTAGGTTTGTGGCTAAAGGGAAAGGAATATTGCAAACTCATCATCTGTTCTGTGAGCTTGAAAATGTGAAGCGTCGCCGTAGTTCTTTCATCGATGATGATTCCCAGAGGCTACTGACTTTAGCAGGGGTTTATGGCTTCTGGAAGCACGTGTCTAAGCTGGAGAGGAGAGAGACAAGGAGGTACTTGGAGATGTTCTACATTCTCAAGTTTTGCGACCTAGTTTGCAAAAAAAAAAAATGATTGAAACAAGTATTCTTTTCTCTTTCTCCTCCATGAATGCTTTTCAATATATCATGAATACAGATAAACCGGTGTTTCTGGAGCATTCGACATGTCTACTTAGAGATAATTTGTCAAATGTGAAGCTTAAAGAATTCTGCTCTTGCCTGTCGTCAAAACTATTGTTGTTAACATAAAGCTGAAGTTTTCTGATCTAAAGTATTATTAACTATTAAGCAGCAGTCTTTGCGTTGGAGCTTATGCAGGTGAAGTCTATTCCGCTAGCACTTGATGAGGAGCAGCAAACTGCATAAGCTGGACTGAACCTGGCACCTACTTTCCACTAAGAAAGAAGCCGCCTGCTGATCACTATTTTCCACGACATGGCCATTGCTCTAATGTCGTTCGTTTCTTTATGGTAAACGTGAATTCTCATGACAGATGTAAAAGCTATATTTATTATTTTAGTTTTGAGTCTGTTTAATTTGATTTGATGTAAACCTAAACTCTCTTAAAATCGAAAATTTAGGCGTTTTCTTTAGCACCTCACATTTCCTGACCGAATTAACCGCTTTCAAAATTCTTCCCTTCTCTCTTGATATTTAAACATCCCCGTTTCTTTTATTTCCTTCATCTCTTAATTAAGCAAAGCCACTGTCCCCGGGGCTTCACATCCTCCCTACTCTCAAAAAACCAGCAGCCCCAAGATGACTAACCACTACGATGATGGCTCCACCGTTAAAAAGAAGAAGCTCGCTGTCATGGGTATTTCTTCAATCATCCTGGTTGCCATGGTGGTTGCCATCGCGTTTGAAGTCAAAGCTGGCAATGTTAATGGTGCCGGTGATGATTCCTCAGGATCAACTAGCTCCGCTAGTCAGATATCCTCCACATCGAAATCCATCCAAGCCATTTGTCAACCTACCGATTACAGGAAGACCTGCGAGGACAGTTTGGCTAAAGCTGCTGGCAACACTAGCGATCCTAACAAGCTTGTTCAGGCTG
>CANYBF011898865.1:0-10805 GCA_948192965.1 Dalechampia spathulata | reverse complement strand
CATACATACATACATACATACATACATACATACATACATACATACATACATACATACATACATACATACATACATACATACATACATACATATATATATATATATATATATATATATATATATATATATATATATATATATGAAAAATATATAAGCTTAAATAAACAAATTTGGAAGTGTATAAAAATATAATTATTGCAAATATACGATATATCAATTGAAATATTTTACTTTATCATAATTTATTTAATAAAATTATATGATAATTTATTATTTTATATTAAATTTTATTTCATAATATTATGATTTATTATATTAGTAGAATTGTAAGATTGATTGTTAATGAGTGTAATATTTTTAAATATATATAAATATGTTAAAATTTTATTTATATCATGTATCAATGAATATAAACATATTATATTTTATTATAAAATACTAAAAGATATTTTGTTATTTATATTATTAAATGAGTAGTTTATATATATATATATATATATATGTATGTATATAGACATAATATTAAATTATTAAATACATAATAAAATAGTTGATAAAAGATACATACATCCATGTATATATGGCGTATGTTTAGCATAAGGTATAAGTATGAGATATAATATATATAAATAAGATAGGTTAATTAAAAAGGGAATTGAGGGTATAGGAAGTGCTAGTGTGTGTGTAAGTGAATGCAAATTTAGTTCAATCCTTCTATCACATCAAAAATTAAATTGAAGAGGAGGAAGACCACTCCATACTTATCCTCAATTTCCACCATGTATTTCCTTAAGCCTTAGCCAAACTCTTCCTACAAATATCATCTTCTTATCCTTTTCTTTCAAATCTTCATCTGCAGCTTCTCTTTATTCATCTCAGTTTTAAACAACATCAATTTTTTGTCTTTCTTGTGAGATTACTGAAACCCATCTCCTTTTTTCTTTCAATTTTTAGATCAATTTTTCCTTAAAGGTTTCATGTGTGTGAGCCATGTTGTTATCTTTCTTCTTTCTCTTGATGCCATACTATTTCTTTCAATTTGCTCCTAAATCAGCAGCTGACCCATTCTTTTCTGTGATTGTAAGCACAATTTTCTTGGGAGTTTAGTTTAAGGAGACAAATAAAAAGGGGAAAATCAAGGTTTTAAGGATTGGCATTTGATATTTTCTTGTATTTGAGCTAAGAAGATTTGATTGGGTGAGTTATTGGAGTAATGAATTCGATAAGACTTTTGCTTGTGGGGAAATTGATGGTTCAAATTATTTCTATTTTTTTTATTTGTGATTTCTTTCATTTTATTTGATTAGTTTTCTGTTGGAATTTAGAGATGGTTAGGAAGAAGAAAGCATGACTTATGGTAAGAAAAATTGCTGGAAAAATAGTAATATAAGTTATGGTTGTTATACGGATGTCTTATGGTTGAAATTTTTTTTAGCGTGTATATACTATATTATGTTATAAGTAGAAAATGAATAAATAGGGTTGGAAAGTTACTGTTGAGTGTTATGCATGACTCATTTAGAATTTGAGTGTTGCTATTGAGAAATATATGGTTGTTCTTCTTTGTTTATGGTCATAGCTTGATTGGTGTTTAGAAATGGTTTGGGCATGTATGGTTTATATGAATTGTGTTACTTGGGTATGTAAATATTATATAAATTGTGCTAATTTGGTTGGATTTTTTTTGGTTGAATATTAAGACTTGAATCAGCCCTTTAAAACCTAATTTATTATGGTTTTAAAATTGGATTTGTTTTGTTTAAGTTGCTGCTTAAACCATTTGATAATATATGGTTTCTTAAGAACCAAAAATATTGAGAAAGTGTGTGAAGATGAGGCTGATTCATATTAATTGGTGCATGTAAATTAGGTATTGTACTTTAAGAGATTTTCTAAACATTTGATATCATACTTTAAAATTTTATCAAAATTATGATATAATAATATTAAGTTTCTTATGAAAGAATTTAAGAAATTTATGAAACAACAAAATGTTAAAGGGATTATGTTTATTATTTCAGTTATTAATTTTAAGAACTAACATAAGATACATATAAAATATTAATAGACAGTTTTTGCTTGTAGTTATTTTATAATCTTTAATTTAGTTTAAATGAGATTTTGTTTTTTTAGAAGAATAAAAAAAACCTTAGCTTTTAAACTACTAAAAATTTAGTGTATATAAAATTATAACTTAGCATGAATTATTATACTTTTTAGTTATTAATGTAAATTATATTATATCTACATCAGTTTATTTAATTTAATATATGTAAAGTAAACTTAAGAAGTTTTAAGGAATTAGGTTCAATGTCACAAATTTTGTTTGTTTAAATGTTGATTTAATTATTATATTTAATTAAGGTATTTTAATAAGTAATTTTATAAGTATATTATATTTTACTTTAAAATTTCACTAAGTTTATATCATAATGATATTAAATTTATTTAAATTGGAAATTAAAAGAGGTTTTTTTTAAGGTTATAAAGGAAGTATTTTAAATAATTTTTTGAAAAAAATTCATTTCATGAATTAACTATTTAAAAAAATTGATATAAGTATAATGAAGCTTTGTGAGTCTAGTGTAATATAAAATTTAATTTATTTTTAGTTAATGAGATTTCTATTACTAATGACATTAAAAGTTAGTATATATAATTTTTAAGTAATATATGAATTATTTAGTTTAATGAATGGATTTTCTTTATACGTATAATATATTGTTCAAAACATTTATTTAAATTTAGTTTTCAATAATGAAAGAATTTCATTATATATATATATATATATATATATCATATATTTTATATATTGACTCATGTTATATGATAGTTAATGTAATTAATACGAATGATGTTTTCATTTCAACTGCTATTATAATTTTCTTAATTTAAGTTGCATCTTAGAATATGAATTGATTGAATATACGTGAATTATTGTTATACAATAGAATAATTAAATATATAATGCAAGATGCTTATTAAATGAGTGGATTATAAATAATTTATATTTATAGTTAATCTTTTAATTAAATATGAGTAATTGTATTATGAAATAGGTGGTTCTGAGGATAATTAACGTATTCAAGCAAGCAATCTAGACAAGGGGAAAGCAGTTACAGGTTTGTGCCAGTGTTCCTCGATCATTAATTGATCAATAAAGGAACATTGTTAATAAATTAATATAATGACATTAAATGAATATTTATATAATTTATGTCACATAATTATCATGCATAATCATAAATGCATCATTGCATTAAACATGGTATGACATAACATAGAAAAATAAGAAAGGAGGAAAATGAGCGAATGGGAGGAAATGTTAAATGGATATATACTAGGCTATGAAATGAATTCTAACGGGAATTGAACGGAAAGGAAAATGAAACGAAAAGAAAAGAAAAAGAATGTTAAATGAGTTCCTATTTGTTGAACCATAGAAATGAAATGAAATGAATTAAAAGACCCAATATAGAAATGTGCATAGATAAATGAGATAATGAAATGATAATGGCAAATGAAAATCAGAGGGAGAGTGCAATTCATATATTGCATTCTCAAAAGCATATTTCATCACATTTAATATTATTGATGAAATAATATTATGAAATGTTATAACTGATAATATGATGTGAATGGTTGGGAACGGATAATGGATATGAATGAGAATTCACGGGAAAAAATATAATAAAAAAATAAATATAGGTTATAATTTTATTCATGAATGGTATGTGGCATTATAAAATGGTATAAATACTGAGATGTTATGTTTATATTAAATTGTTGTTTTTAATGTTATAATATTTATGATTATTATTTTACTAGCACCATTGAGTTTTATACTCATGAGAGCACGAGATTTAGCAGTGTCAGCATCTTATTTACAAATTCTGATAGCGGATTTGAAATTCGAAGTGGACTTCTATTCTTCGAACAACGTGCAACTTACTCTTTAGGTATAATGACAGTAAATTAAATAATACATATAAATTATTATGTTTGGAATCTTTATAAGATTAACATTACGATGACACCAGAGATATTATACAAAAATGAAATAATGTATGTATGTTGTAATATTTAAGTGTGTGGTTTTTAATAAATGTTTAATTATCTTTTAAAATAAATTAATGGATTATTTTTAGTTGGTAGTTCGTTATGTGCAAAAAAAAAAACCTTTACATTTTTGTCAGATTAAGATTTTAATCCTTTGTAGGGTGATTATTAATTTTCTAAAGTTGAGAATTGATAATCATGCTACGAGAGCATGTTATGTAGCCGAAAGACATGACAATCCATTCATATAAAACCCTCATTAACTCATCCCCAACACATCCCTTCATGAAATAAACAAAGAAACATAGAAGAAGAAAGAAAAGTATGTATATAATACTCAAAAATTACCTTAAAATCGAATTTTTCATAAATTTCTTACCTTAAATGCCTTTTTCTTCCATATATGCATATGTAAAGGACTTAAGGAAGAGAAGAAGAATATGGTATATGAAGAAGAGGAGTTATCAAGAAACCTACTTTCCATGCTATAATAAATTAAAAATAATCATAGCCTCCATTTTTGACAATTTAATTCTATTAACCAATGATATAAAGATACTTGGCAACTTATATTCATTTTCTTATTTAAATTTTAATTCTTGTATTTATATTATAGTTAGTATTTATATTTTCCATGGTATTTCTTTTTTTTCTTTGTATTTAAATTAATCATAGCCATTATTTTTGATTTATATAAAACATAAGCCAATCAGATGAAGACATTTGGCATAATTTTTATTTATTTAGTTATTCTTCTTATCTTCTTATTATTTAATATTCATTTTACATAATATTTAATCATAGCATACATTATCATCAGAAACATACATTCGATACATAAAATATATTTTCATTAAATAGCCTTATCATTTTAGGAAATTCCATTTATGTCCTCATTTCACATTTAATTCACCATTAATTCCAATAATGCTTAAACTTACACTTAGACATTTTAACTTATATTTTAACATATAATAACATGAAAAACATGTCAAGACATCTCATAATTCATATAATTTCCATCATAAAAAATCATTTAACTAAGCATTGATCTTATACATCATAAAAGCCATTTTTCTTAATTGCTTCAATTAAGCATATTAAACACTTTCTAGGTAATATCTAACTTTAAAATGCAGTTCCTTAATCATATTTGCATAATTTCTCATCATTAACCTTTACCCTCCATTTCATACGTTAATTCCCTATAAAACATACTTTATTCAATTTATCACACATACAAGCAATGCACTAAAAATATGCTAAATGCATGGATGTGATAGGGATTCACATTTTCAAGTAAGTAACTTGATTATTATGATTAATTACAACTTTCTCTCTTTTATTACTCTTGCCCTAAAAACTCTATTTATTGCCCTATTTGATTTCTTTATAATTGGGTTTGTGAGAGCTATTGTTTGGACATTATTGTGGTATTTAAAAGTTAAAACTTATAAGATTAAACATCATTATAAAGGTTTGAGTATGAGCCTTGAAAATAATAGGATTGGATTTCTTGATTGAGAAATTCCTATTATATTTGTGAAAAAATTAATGAAACCCTAAGTTGAGTCTCAAACCACTATAACTACTATGTTACCTACTTGAGATTTCAATTGGTATCAGAGTTTATGCTCATTTATTGCTAGAATTTACCTTCTAGAATTAAAGATCAATGGTAACCTAAAATGTAGAAAGTTAATCTTACATAAGGCCTGCTTTCTTTGATGGAACCGATTATCCTTATTTGAAGCATAGAATGGAAGTGTTATTGGAAAGTGATGGAGTTGACTTGTCCAACTTGATTGAGAATGATTACACTCCTCCTACAATTACTATTGAAGGTGTCATTACCTTGAAGTCTAAAGCCACTTGGACTGGAGAAGAGTTAAAAGCCAATGCAATAAATAAAAAGGTAATTAATATGCTCTACTATGCAATTAGTTATGAGGAATATAGTCATGTTTCTTATTATGTGATGACTAAGCAAGTGTGGGATACTTTAGAAACACACCATGAGGGAACCAACCAAGTTTGAATAAAGAATGTGTAACTTTTGACTCATTAATATGAGTTGTTCACTATGAAAGTAAATAACAGCATCTCTAAAATGTACAATTGGCTCATTATTATCATTAATAGGCTTATGAAGTTGGAGAAAGTATTTATCACAAGGAGGACATCAATAAAAAAAATCTAAAGGTATTGCCAAAGAAGGATTGGTAAGTTAAAGTCACCTCCATAGAAGAAGCAAATGACTTGTCCATTTTATCAACTGATGTACTACTTGGGAAACTCCTCACCTATGAGATTACTCTCAAATAAGGAGTTGATGAAGATAAGAAGAGAGGAATTGCCTTAAAAGCCTCCAAGGAAGAGAAGGAAGATGAATGTTCTAATAAAGAGGACATTGATAATAAGATAGCCTTGCTTTCTAAGAAAGTGAAGAATCTCCTTATAAAGAAAAAAAGATTTGAGAAAGATTTCAAGAAGCCATTTAAAGTAAGGAAGGACCAAAGCAAAAGAGAAGTATTCAAAAAGAATCTAGCCACTTACTTTGAGTATAATAAACTGGGCCACATGAGGAACAAATGTCCAAAGCTCAATAACTTATTTAAGTCATTTAAAAAGAAGGCATTAAAGGCTACTTGGAACAATGATAGCGAGTTTCATGATAGTGGATCCGGTGATGAAGGCATAACCAACCTTTGCTTCAAGGTATTGAAGGATGAGCTTAATAAAGATAAGGTTAATACTTCTTCTTAATTTTATTATAATGATGATATGGATGATGAGGAAGATGCTTTAGAAACTCTCTTAAATAAGTATGAGCAATTGCCAATTAAAAATAAAATTTTCAAAAGCAAGTTTTCTACTATTTTAAAGGAGAATAAATATTTACAAAGCTTACTTAACTAACTTACTTTGTTTAAAACTAAATTTAAAGTTTTAGAAAAAAAAAATATGAGTTTGAAAAATGAAAATGAAACCTTGAAAAATTAAAATGATCAAATTTCAAAAGAAAGAGATTTATTAAAAGAAAACCTTTCTAAATTTGAAGTTGATGGTGCTAAAATTGATTTTATCTTAAAGTGCTAAAAGCTTAAAGGTGATAGAGAAGGAATTGGTTTCAACCAAGGCTCTACCTATTCAATTAAGGGACCTATATTTCTAAAAGCATCATCTTTAATTATTAAGGATAATGAAAGGAAGTGTGAGAATAAGGGTGTTTAAACAAATCATTTCATTAGACTTAATAGAAAACATGATAAAGAACATAAGTGCCCTTGTACATGTAACATGGGACATAATCATGCATCAAACATTAAGAAAAATAAAAATGCTCATCATAACTCTAGATTTAAAAATGTAGCATGTCATTATTATGGTAAAATAGGTCATACTAGTAATAGATGTTTCATTAGGAAAAGTCATTGGGTTACAACCCTCATGACATTTATGCTTCAACACCCAAGGATCCAAATATATTTAGGTACCTAAAACAAAGTGTGTTTACATGATAGGTGTGTTTGAAATCCAAGGTGAGTATGAACAAATGGTACCTTGATAGTGGATGTTCAAGATACATGACCGGTAATGTAAGCCTATTTTCTCAACTAGAGAAATGGGATGGTGGAAATATCACATTTGTAGACAATGTAAAAGGTAAAGTGATTAGAATTTGAAAGCAAGGGCCCTTGGCTATGGCATAAAAGGCTTGGATATATGATCTTTGAGAACATTGGAGACCTTGGGAAGAGTGAGCATGTGGTTGGACTTCCCAAAATCAAATTTCTCAAGGACAAGGTGTGTGAATTACTACCAAGCCTCTTTAATTACTTCATATGGATTTATTGGTCCTATTAGGATTGCTAGTTTAGGTAGCATACATTATGCACTTATTATGGTAAATGATTACTCTAGATTTATTTGAGTTTCATTTCTAGCTCATATAGATGATGCTTTTTTAATCTTTTACCAAAAGCATGCAAAATGAAAAAGGGTTTTATATTTCTTCAATTAAGAGCGATCATGGAAGAGAATTTCAAAATTAAAGTTTCAAACTATTTTATAACAATCATGGTATAAATCATAATTTCTCTTCTCCTAAAACTCCTTAACAAAATGGGGTAATGGAAAGAAAGAATAGGACTCTTTATGACATGGTACGTACTATGCTCAATAAATATCATTTACCCTCATATTTTTAGGCCAAAGTAGTTAATACCTCTTATTATATATCAAATTGAGTCTATTTAAGACATATTTTAAATAAAATCCCTTATAAGCTATGAAATGGTAGAAAATCAAGAATTTCATATTTTAGAGTATTTGGTTGCAGGTGCTATATTCTAAATGCCAAGATCAACCTTGGAAATTTTGATTTAAAAACCGATGAGGGAATTTTTCTTGGTTATACCACCACTAGCAAGTCTTATAGGATTTTTAATAAAATGTCATTAATTGTTAAAGAGTCTATGCATGTTGTTTTTTATGAGAATAATCCTCTTGGTTTGAGAAAGGATTTGCTTGATGATGAGATAAAAACTTTTATGGAACAAGGGAAGGATCAAGAGGATCAATCATAAGAAATGGTGATAATGGAAGTCAAAAAGGGATAAGATGATGAACTTCCACCACACCTTACCATCACTCATATCTCATATGATCTTCCAAAGGATTGACACTTTCCTAAAAGGCATCCTAAAGAGAAAATCATAGGTGAACTTAAAAAGGGGTAATTACTCTCTTTCATTTTAAGGAAATTCATAATAAGATTGCATTTATCTTTCAAATAGAGCTAAGGAATGTTAGTGAGGCTCTAGATTATGAAAATTGGGTTCTTGCTATATAAGAGGAACTCAATCAATTTAAGAGAAACAAATGTGTAAACCTTAGTGCCTAAACCTAGTAATGTTTTTATTATAGGTACTAAGAGGGTTTTTAGGAATAAGTTGGATGAGAATGGTGCCATTCTGCAGCTTGCTTGGAAGCAATTCAGATGTTGCTAGCATATGTATCTCATATGAACTTGAAACTATTTCAAATGGTTGTTAAAAGTGCTTTTCTAAATGGCTTTATTGAAGAAGAAGTTTATATTGAACAACCCCCTGGGTTTTGAAAATTTTAGCTTTCCTAATTATATTTATAAACTCACCAAAGCTTTATATGACCTTAAACAAGCTCCAAGAGCTTGGTATGAAAGGTAAAGTTCTTTCTTAATTGATCATGGTTTTGAAAAGGGAAAAGTTGACACCATTCTTTTTATCAAAAACTATAAGCATGATATTCTTCTTGTATAAATTTATATGGATGACATTATATTTGGTGCTACCAATGAAGATTTATGTAAGGAATTTTCTAAGTGTATGCAGGGGGAGTTTGAGATGAGCATGATGAGACAATTGAAATACCTCCTAGGACTCCAAGTCAAGCAATGTCAAGATGGCATCTTTATCAACTAATATAAGTATACACAAGAGATGCTCAAGAAGTTTGGAATGAGTGAAGCTAAGTCAAGCAAAACTCTCATAAGCACAACTACAAAATTATCTTTGGATGAAAGTAGGAAACTTGTTGATCAAAAGAAATATAGAGGTATGATAAGTAGTCTTCTCTATCTAACCACTTCTGAACTCAAGTTCATGTTTGTCGTGTGTATGTGTGCTAGCTTTCAAGCTTCTCCTAGGGAATCTCATTTGTTTTTCGTTAAACATATTTTTAAATACTTGATTAGTACTTCTATATATAGCTTATAGTATCCTAAGAGTACTTCATTTGACTTGATTGCCTTTTCTGATGCCGACTTTGTTGGAAATGTATTAGATAGGAAAAACACCTATGGAACATGTCATTTTCTATGTAATTGTTTAGTTTATTGGTTTAGCAAGAAATAAAATTATGTTGCTTTATCTACTGCTAAAGCTTAATATATGTCTATCAGTTGTTGTTATGCTCAAGTGTTATGGAACCAACAATAATTAAGAGACTACAATTTATGTGTTTCATATACATCTATAAAATATGATAACACTAATGCTATAAATTTGTCTAAGAATCCCATCAACATTCTAGGAGTAAGCATATTGACATTAAGCATCATTTTCTACGTGATAATGTACAAAAAGGGAAAATTATGTTAGAATTCTTTGACACAACTTACCAACTTGCCAATATTTTCACTAAATCTATTGCACCCTGTTTTTGGACCCAGGTTGACCTCGGGTTGATCCAGGACCACTCCAGGTTGGTCTCGAACCGTTCTAGGCTGTGCCGGGCCAGTTCTGGCCCATTTTGGCTCATCACCCGATGGACTTGTGCGATCGAGCATGTCTTACCACCACATATGTGCAAACATACACGATCACGTATGTTTGTGACACGCCGCATATGCTGACATATGCGATCGCATATGTTTCCGTTATATGCCCTAGGGCACCATTCTGCCTAGGGATCCATGTTTTTGCAAGTTTTAGGGTTTTAGCACTCAATCTGATGAGCTTCTGGCGGCTGGCATACTAAAAACGAGATTATTTTGCTTTCATGAGGCTAATTGGAAGGAATCTAATCAAATAGGATTAAAAGGAATTCACAAAATCAATTAGATTAGGTGGTTTTCAATCCCTAACACTTGGAATCAGATTTTTCTCATCCCTTTACTTGGAGCTAAGGAGAATCTACAAGAGGTTGGCATTATTTATTCATTTTTATTGCTCCTTTCTATGATATCCATGCCTAAACTGTTG
>CANYBF011898562.1:0-18431 GCA_948192965.1 Dalechampia spathulata | reverse complement strand
TTTAAGTTAGGCTATTGGGTTGGGCTATGATATGGCAAGTGACAGTCACAGGCCATATTAGTCACAGATGGGCCCAGGCCTGACTTAAGCTGAAAGGGTTTCAGCTTAACCTAATTTTGGAGTATAAATATAACCAAAATTAGGTCAAGCCACACCATTCTTCTTCCTTTGGCCAAAATTACACTCTTCTGCAGAAGGAGAATTCAGCCTTCACAAGAGTAATTGTGAGGAAGACGAAAATTCCATAAGATTTTTCTTCTTTTTCTTTACTAGTTCACAAGAAAGGAGATAGAAGCAATTGGTTGCTTGCTTGGACATCTTTGTTTCATGTGGATACTGTTGGAGGCTGCCTATCTTAGTGGTTTTTGGTTTGCTACAACCATAAACGCTTTAGAGTTAAAGAACGAAGGACATCTGCATTGAAAGTAAGAGTTACTATCAAACTGTCACTTATAATATCTAAATTGGTTTCTCTGTGTTTTGATGCAAAGATCTTCTTTTGGTTTGTTGTTTTAAAATGAAAATTTTAAATTTCTTCCACTGCTTAATCACTAAACAAACCAACATGGCTCACGTTACACTTCACTCGAATGAGCCTGTGCGCATTGCTTGAAAATGCAACATGCGTAGCACTTTACACTATGCGCTACACATGTAGCAAAATAAGACATTTTGTGGGGAGCCTTCCCAGGACCAAAACTAAAATGTGTCATATCACATAATGCCTTAAGACATAAAAAGACTCTCCGTTGACATATGGCTCACATTCCATTGCAACCACAGTATTCCCTAATGTGTTGTGCACATTACCTACAAATTTTCAAATCTGGACCAAAAATTACACCTTTGCCAAACCCTAATTTTGCTCTTTAAATATAGAGCTTAGGGTCATCTGAAAGAGGTCCAAAAATTACTTTAAAGCAAGCCAAAACTCTACCAAAATTCTCCCAAAATTCATTAATTACTTAGGATTTAGAGACTAATTAACACTAGTTAGGCTCCCTAAGCATGTTTAGAAGTAAGATCTTGAATAAAAACCTACTGCCTAAAGGTAAATTTTCAATTTTCTTCTATTTTTCTTATGGTTTTTGTATAAAACTTCAAATTTTGGCTTGATCCTTTGATGATTGGCTTCAATCCTATGTTTTTATTGATTACTCATGCTGTTGGGTAGTTAAAAATGCTGATTTCCGGCTTTGATCTGCCTAGATCCGAGCCAGATTTCATGTTTTTCTTAAAAACGTCTGTTTTCCCTCTATTTTCTAGGCAATGTTTGCCACACATACCAGAATGTGTGCCATATATTGCCTATGTGTTGTGCACGTTGCCCTATATGTTGCACACATATGTCAAAAATTTTCCAGAAAATGCAATTTTCCTCGATTTTCACTTTCAATTAGACAAATCTAGCTACATTTCCATGCCTCTACTGTACTGGATCTATCATAAATCTTCTAGATCTAAATTAATTTTTCAAATTAAATGCTCTTCTCACTCTTAAAAATACATTTTCTGGCTTCAATCTGCTTAGATCATAGCCGGATCTTAAGTTTTTTGCTGAAAAACTTTCATTTTCTTAAATTTTTCATGTAATGTGCATCACATATACATGAATGTGCACACATGTTCTCTATATATGGTGCACATTAGGTAATGTGATGCGCATGTTACCTCCAGATTTTTCAGAAAATCGAGTTTTTCTCCCATTTTCTCACCCGATCTAATTTTTCCAGTAGCATTTAAAGCCTTTCTATGCTTATAGTGCTCTAGATCTTTCATTTATTTACCAGATCTAATTAATTTTAGCCTTAAAATTAATTATTCAAGTTAAATTCCAATTTACTTGTTTGATTTGCAATTCGGAGGCCGATTTGAACTCAAAATAAGGTACTTCATTTATTAAACTTGCTGCATTTAATCTGTAGATTGAGTTTATACTGATAAATTTAATTTTCTTGTAGATTGGTACCTAATGTGTGCCACACTTTATGTAATGTGCGTAGTACATTACTTACATGCGGCATACATTGCATAACATGCTACGCACATTCCATGCATTTTTCCAGGAAAATCACATTTTTCAATTGTTTTTCAACCCAAATTGATTTTTCCAGTAACATTTGATGTTTGGCAGTAATTTAAGTGTATTAGATCTATCAAAAATTAATTACATTTAATTAATTTTGACCTCAAATTAATTTTTCATGATTAAATGCCTATTAACCTCGTATAAATATGATTTTTGATAGGATTGGATTCAAATTGGTTGAGTTGCTATCTCCAATTATTTTATATGATGTTAGCATTCCCATTTGATTTTCCATGATCAAACAAAAATAATTTTGCTTAAAATTATTTTTATTTTTATGATCCAACTCGTATAAATTCACATGATTTGTTGCCAAAAATTACTGGATTTTGACTTTTGGTTCGTGCTTTCACATAGCATTGGACTAGTCAAATAAATCCTAAATTCATTTACTACTAATGAATTTATTCATGTTTATTTTGCATAATATCCATTCATGCATTTTTGGCTTGTGCTACCCGAGGCAGAAAAATACTCGAGGAGGAGGAGACGTTACTTAACGTCCCAAAATGTTGTATGCATGGAGATTTGTGTAATAGGATACAATTATTCATTGTTTTGTAATAATTCCCCCTAAAATCCTGTGTGTATCCCTTAATTCCTCAATCCATTTCACCGGCCTTTATTATTTTTCATTCATGGATGGTTTATTATATTTGCTCAAATGTATATGTCATATCATGTCACATGCCACATCACACACTTCTATTTCATGTCATGCATATGCCATGTCATAACGTAATTATCTCGCATGCCAATCCAACTCAAGTACACCAACATATGCCAATACGCAACACAATACATGGAACTTGCCATACCAATATGCCATGCCATAGTACATGCTACATGCTAATTCATCATGTCATATGCCATTATGTCATGCCATATCGTATGCCATGCTACATGTCATATCATATACCATGCCACATGCCACGACAAATGCCAATTCACCCATGCATCACTATGCCATGTCATGCATATGCCACATCATTTTATTATGCCATGAATTATTACATCATGCCATGTATATGCCATGTCATTTTAATATGTCATCATGTCACATGTCATACATATGCCATGTCATCCAAAATGCCATATAGCATTATATGCCATTCTACATGCAATCGTGCAACGCTTAATCACATGTCACGTTGTGTGCTTACATATACGCTCGTATGCTTGCCTGCTTAAGACAATTAACTCCAACTATAATGGTAAAATCAATTTTGGAAACTCATAGAAATAGATCTCCACCACCCGAACCTAATATCTGAAGGGTTTAACTAGCACTCATGCTATAGGTCAGTTGGACCAATTTAGAACCATCCGGTGGTGACTCCTTATGACTCTTTTGAGTCCATATCATTCCTCAGGGTAACCCCTCAAGAAGCCTATGCTTTTGATCCAAGTGCGGTCCTCAATCTGTGAGCATTGTAAGCCTCACTCTGGGCTCCAACAAAAACCAATACTCATAGTGGTGACTCAATTGGGTATATCACGGTGAAAGAGTGGTGGCATCGAAGAGTTTCCCATCATAGTTAAAATAATTATATGCATAACAACACCAGTCTGTGTCTACTTATACCATAAAACCTCTTATGTCAAGCAGGTGATTGTGGGTGAGTGAGTACCTTGGACTCCATTCAACTCCTTGGAAAAGTGAATCTACCTTCACCACTCGCTACACTGCACTGATAACCATCGATGATTCCTGATGGATAGACGTGAGGTATAGTCCTACATTGATGATTCCATTTGGTTGGATAAGTTGTGGATAATGTGGCAGGGGACCTTAGCTTGTTCTCAAAACAAGACTAAAGCCCATGTAGCAAGCCTAGCAATATTCCAAACTAGGACCCTTATTGTATGCTGTGTGGATCTTTGCCTAATCATGTCAGTGAATTTGCATAGACCCAACCTATTTTCCTCCCACATATTGCTCTGCTAAGAGTCAGAATCCTTTTATAATTATGTATGGTTGCACAACCTCATGCTTATTCCGCAAGCCTACTCTTATCATCATGCCCATATTGCTTTGCTAATAGTCAGAATCCTTTCATGATTCCATATGGTTGCATAACCTCATACATATTCCACAGGCATACTCTTATCATAACAATATGGTCATACCCGTATGGCTCTGCTAAGAGTCAGAATCCTTTCATGATTCCATATGGTTGCACAACCTCATACCAATTCCACCGGCATTCACTTATCATAGCAATATGGCTAGGTCGAAATGCTATCGGGTTTTGCCATAATCCCTTATATGAGCGGGCAACGATCAACCCTTTTACTTGCCTTATTGAGAAAAACATGCCTTAAGTTCCCAATGTAACTCTGGGCTAGTATCCCACCTAGGAAAGGAGAACTTGAACTGATCAATTCTCATGGAGATATAAGGGTGGCAGGGAGCGCTGCTGTGTGCTATGTGTTCACTAACCGTCTTGTGTTTTTTATCCAAACACGCATACATGCATACTCATACTGTGTTCTAATAGATTTCCTTTTGCAACCATAATGCTAAATGTTTCCTAGCATAGGACACACATATATCATATGTGATGCATCACGTACACCAATGCATATGCATGCTAACTTGCTTTGTCGTAGCCATAACATTACATGTTTACTAGCATAGGTCATGCATACATTCTACATGTTGCATCACGTACATCAAATGCAACACCATATGCATACTCATGCATCCATGCTAACTCTTTGTGTCATGTATAGAACCATGTCAGTCTCTCAGCATGTCAAGAATGTCATGTCATCATCTGACCTTATTACCTTGACACTAGATGAGGCCACACTTACTGCAGTTCAGAAACTCATTGACCAGTCAGTGGCTAAGCTCCTGAATGACAACTTCAAGACTCTTATGTAACAACAGATCTGGGAAGCTCTTAGTCTTACAGAATTCATCACCCTACCAGCTCTGATGAAGGAAAAGGGAAAGGGTGTCAATCTGTACAACATGGCGATTGATGATGATGTCTCACTCCATATGCATGATGTTCGGAAGTCTGAGACCACTGTTTTAGAGCAGAAAATAGAATAGCTGTAGAAAATCATGAAGACCAAAGGCATGGGGTCTGATCTAGACTTTGATGAGTTCTCCACCCAAGCTATCAAGGGGTTGCCTACCAAGTTCAAGCTCTTAGATGTTCCTAAGTATAGTGGAGTTGGGGACCCAAAAAACCATTTGAAGACATACATCATGATGATGAGCACTACAGACTTGTCAGATGATCAGATAGTTTGACCCTTCTTCATCTCACTGGAGGGACTAGTGCTAGCCTGGTATCACAGTCTCAACAAGGCAACCACAGCTAAGTGGAAGCCTCTGTGTACTGCTTTTTGTAAACAGTCACTGGATGGATAAAGTTGCAGTAGTAAGATAGAAGCCATCTGAATCTGACATGATCAATAAGCTTATTATGGGGTCACTACCACTTTACTAGGACAAGCTGAAGTATCAGACGTTCCATACCTTTAAGGACATCTACTCTATCAACCAGCGGAAGGAGTCTTCCTTCCAGACACCCAAACACAACAGAAGCCACACTACATCAGTGCCCTGCAAACACCAAATCCCATACTCCAAAATACTACCCCATCAAGGAGATTCTCAGATCTTGGAATGCGACTTTCCAAGGTTTTTGGGAATCTTCTCAAAGCTAAACTTATCAAATAACTTGAACTAAACTTCAAAACACCACCCCAGCCTCAGTAGATACCAAAACGTACTACCATTATCACTAGCATCATGGCCATAACACTGATGATTGTCACTCCCCCAGACTGGTCATTCAGAACCTCATTAACTCTTGTGAGATTGAAAAACCTGAGAAATCTAAACCATCAACTAAAACAAACATGTTACCTAACTACCATAAAGTTAATTACATCTACATGCTCCAATAAGGATTGCCTATATCCCTAGTTCTTAACTCCTTTTCTCTCCTTGGCAGTGAGAGGATTGTTCAGTTGCCTGATATCGCCTTCCAAACCGACGGTGGATTCAACATTGGTGCCATTGACATATGGTATGATAGCTCAGATGATGATTCAAAAACTACTCGGGATTCCTCTAAGTCAGAATCATCATAGGATTAGGCTTCGAAGAAGGCAAAATCGACCGAGACCCCCAAGGCAACTAAGCCAGCACCAAAATCATCCAAGCAGCAGAAAAGGTTAGGCGCTAACAAGATGTCCTCTCAAGTCCATAATATGACTCAAAGTGGTAAGGTGTTCACTCCTCCTGATTTGGGGAAGAAGCCAAAACCTCCTAACAAGCTGACCGAGGTTAGGCCCACTAGGGATAAGGCTAGTCCAAGCAATGTTATGGATCCACAACCGGCTGATAAGGCTACACAGCCTAATAGTGTTATCATCAAGCAATTGAAGAAGACATAAGCTAACATCTGCATCTAGGACTTGGTACTATCCTCCCAACAGCATCAACGGGCTATCGTCGAAGCACTCTATAGCATGAGAATCTCTCCATATGCCTCTACCTACAGTATGAAGAGTCAGTTGGTAAATCAAGAGTTGCCATCCAGCATGATCACCTTCTCTGACACAGATCTACCAGCCAAAGGCATCTACCATAATAGAGCACTCTTTATTAGGGTGCATATCATGAACTTCTCAACTCTCTATGTCATGGTGGATGATGGTTCCGGCATCAATGTCTACCCGTTCAAGGTGCTACCCAAGCGTGGGGTTCAACTTTCAAACTTGAAGCCATGCAAGAGTATCATCAGGGCATATGATGAGTCTAAAAGGGAGGTTACTGGTACCTTCACTGTTATTATCACTGTCGGGTTGATCGAATTAGTGGTGGAGTTCATAGTCATGGACATTCCAGTGTCATTTCACCACTCTTGCGCTATCCGTGGTTCCATCCCTTAGGAGGTGGGCCATCCACTTTGCATCAGAAAAATCAAGTTCCTACACAACAAAGGTGTGGTTACTATTACTACTGATGATGAGGTTGATTTAGCCTATATCAAAGAAGATATCTCTATCATGACTGGTTTTCAGATTACTACAATTGGAGAACCCGAATCATACTCATACCAGTCGAGTCCAGCTATGGAGAAGATGATGCAACTGATGAACTTTACACCTGGTAAAGGTTTGGGCCAATACCAGCAAGGCCTAGTAGAGTTTCATATTCTTACAGCCATGTGGGAAGAAAGGTACTGCATTGGGTTTGATCCCTACACTTTAGATAAGCCAAAAGAGTGCAAGATGGTTCTCTTCATCCATGGAAAGACACAACATGACCATGATCCTAAGTTGCCTAACTAGGATGATTTCTTCGATCAAAAGTTTACCATCTTCGGCGATGTTTGTGACCTGTCAGCCCTGGCAGTAGCTGGAAAGATTGTTGCTTCTTTCACCATCCGTGCTGATGAAGCTTTCCAGATATTTAATGATGTTGCTGATCTCACCACTAGCCGTCTAGAGACAAAAATTACTACAGTCACCATACTAGGAGCCAAGCTACAGAACTTAGACATGGAGGACCTACTGCTACCAAAGGTCTACAAAGCCATAGCCACATTGGTGGATAGCACTTTTGAGGAATTACTGTATTAGGATACTGATGTCCTAATTTCTATTTTATTTGATGATGATGTAATTCCATCTAAATATAATGCAATGAAGAACAACTTTGCTTATTTTTGCAATGTGTATTCTGATGGCATTATGCATGAACATGAGCATCACATAGGCATTTTTGACATTAATGCATCATGCATCAAAAATGTTAACATTAACAAAGATAACAAGCCATGTTTACTCCAGATTGCATCAGACTTGACCTTTGAAGAGAGAACAGAAATAATCAACACATTGAAAAAGCATGTAAAAGCCTTTACTCTAGGCTATGAAGACATGCTGGGTGTCGACAGATCCATCATGGAGCATAGAATTTTGACCAAGTTAGGGTTCAAGCCAGTTAAGCAGAAATTACGATGCCTCCAACCAGAGTGGTCTCAGAAGGTCAAGGAAGATGTCTAAAAGCAATTGGATGCTAAATTCCTTGAGGTAGTTGACTATCCAGAATGCTTGGCCAATGTATTTCCAGTTCCCAAGAAAGATGGCAGGGTCAGAGTCTGCATAGACTACAGGGATCTAAACAAAGCATGTTCAAAGGATGACTTTCCTTTGCCCCATATCAACATGCTAGTCGATAGTGCAGCTGCTAGCGCTATGTATTCCTTTGCTGATGGATTTTTAGGGTACAACTAGATCCTGATGGCAATTACAGATAAGTTGAAGACAGCTTTCATCACAGAGTGGGGGACCTACTGCTACAAGGTAATGCCCTTCACCTTAAAAAAAGTAGGTGCTACCTACCAGTGAGCTGCAACAACCTTATTGCATGATTTAATCCACAAAGAGGTCAAAGTTTATATGGATGACATGATAGTGAAGTCTCCCACTAGAGAAAAGCATTCGACAGCTCTTGCCAGGTTTCTCACACACGTTGAGAAATATGGACTCAGGCTAAATCTGAAGAAGTGCAGATTTGGGGTGACATCCGACAAGCTGTTAGGTCATATTGTTAGTTAGAGGGGCATCAAAGTGGATCTTGACAAGTTAAAGTTGATCATTGAGATGCCTATTCCTAGAACTGAGACTGAAGTCAGGGGATTCTTGGGACAGCTCCAGTATATCAGCAGATTCATCACCAAGCTTACTACCATGTGTGAGCCTATCTTCAAGATTTTGAGGAAGAACCAGCCTATGGTTTGGGATGAGAACTGCTAATTTCCATTTAAGAATGTGAAGCATTACCTCTTCAACCCACTGATCTTGCAACCACCTTGGCCAGAAAAATCATTATTACTCTATGTAGCCTTAGAAGAGGAGTCAGTGGGTGCTATGATGACTCAGGAGAATGAAGCTGGAGTCAAGCATGCTATCTATTACTTGAGTAAGAAGCTACTTCCAACTGAGTGTAAAGATAACACTGTTGAGAAGCTATGCATGGCTATGGTCTAGGTCATCAAGAAACTCAGGCACTACTTCCAGTCATACCAAGTTTAGGCAATCACTAAGGTTGACCCTATGAAGTACTTGTACGTAACTCCTTCACTGGTAAGAAAACTCTCTAGGTGGATGATCCTATTATCAGAGTTTGATGTACAATACATTACAACCAAGGCGATCAAAGGTAGAGCAATTATCAAATTCTTAGCATCTAGGTTGATAGATGACTCTGAGACCTTTGAACTGGACTTCCTAGATGAGCACTTGGTGGCAGTTGATGTCCAAAAATGGCAGTTACACTTTGACGGTGCAGTCAACATAAGAGGTGCAGGTATATGGGTTGTGCTAATCACTCCTGAAGGTGAACTTGTTATTCTTTCTAAGCAGTTGAGCTTTCTAGTCACAAATAATATGGCTGAATATGAGGCATGTCTCTTCGGGCTAGAAACATTACTAATGATCAATGCCTAAGATGTTCAAATATTTGGTGATTCGATGCTTGTCATTCACCAATCCATGGCTAAGTGGGAAGTCAAAGAGGAAAGGCTCAAGCCTTATACTGAATATATGAAGCTCATGGTTTGCAATTTCAACTCATGCTAATTCCTTCACATGTCGCGTGAGGAGAATCAGATGGCTGATGCCTTGGCCACACTATCTTCAGTCTGTGAATGATCATAGAGTCAAATTCAACATGTATTCATCAAGCAGTCAAGGATTCCTTGCTATGAGGGAGAATGGGTTATGGCACTAGATCAACCAGATGAAATCCCATGGTATGCATATATCATTAACTTTCTGAAAATATGTACTTATCTAAAAGAAGCCAACAAAACTGATAAACTAGCTCTACACAGACTAGCAACCAACTTTACCTAGCACCAGGGTGTTCTCTACAGAAGAACAATGGACAGTCTACAGCTTTGATGCATATCAGGAAGGGAAATTGAATCAGTCATGGAACAGTATATGCTGGTGTATGTGGACCCTACATGAACAGATTTATGCTTTACAGGAAAATCCTACACCTAGGATATTTCTGGCTCACCATGGAGATGGACTGTATACAGTTTGTGTAAAGATGCCATGAGTGTCAGGTTCACGGTGATTTGAGTCATGTACCACTAGTCGAATTGCAGAATTTGACAATGCCTTGGCAATTCTCAGCTTGAGGAATTGACATCATGGGTGAGATTCACCTTAACGCTTCAAACAGGCATTAGTACATACTAGTGGCCATTGATTACTTCTCTAAGTGGGTAGAAGCTGAATCCTACAATAAACTAGGGGAGAAGTAGGTTGCCAAGTTTATAGAGAAAAATCTCATATGCTGATATAGGGTACCACATCACTTGGTGTCAGATAATGAAGTGGAGTTCCAGGGCCAAGTTACTAACTTGCTGGAAGAGCATGGGATTGAACACCATCGATCTTCTCCTTATCACCCTCAAGCTAACAAGGCAGTGGAAGTGGCTAACAAAATGATCAAGTGCATCTTAGCGAAGGCAGTGAGAACTTACAGAGACTAGTACGAGCAGCTGCCATTTGCTTTATGGGGTTATAGGACCACTGTAAGGAGTCCTATAGGTACCACTCCCTACTCTCTTATTTATGGGAAAAAAGCCATATTACCAATCGAAGTGGAGCTGAAATCACTTCATGCCATTCTAGAATCTTAGTTGCCAAAAGCTGATTGGAAAAGGGCCAGGTATGAATAATTGGTTACTATTTATAAGAAGTGGCTAAAGGCCCTCTATCATTTACATCTTTACAAAAAGCGTATGGAAAATCCATTCAACACAAAAGTCAAGCCTGTTACCATACATGAAGGTGATTTAGTTTTGAAGCAAGTTAGACTAGCCATCTACGACCCTTATGGGAAGTTCAGGCCAAACTGGGAAGGTCCATTCTTAGTTAAAAAGATCTTATTCAAATGCGTTGTCTGCATCTTAGACTTGGAGGGCAATGAGTTCTTAGAACCCGTCGACCTTAACTAGCTAAAGAAGTATTTTATCTAGAGCAAAGGGCAAAAGAAAAACAAAATAAAAAGGAAAAGCCTGGTGAGCTAAAAACCTGTATAGGCCGTTCACGCAAAAGTTAAGGTAAAAAGAAAAATCCTTGCTCGATGAGTTAAAAATCTGCTTGGAAAACTCATGCAAAATTTAGAGCTCTTAGAAGCAAAAGGAGAGCGTTAAAATAGTTGATTAGAAAATATCACATGAGGCTGGTCAATAACAAGGGTTAAGTCTGATGCACATCCAAAACTTCTGTGTTTATTTTAGCATTTTTCATGTAAATATTTAAATCTCATTAATGCAAATGGAACACATGTTCATAAACTTAGCCATAAGAATACAAATCTCAAACACAAAGTGCTATCTTTCTTTATTACATGCCATATTATTGCCTAATAATGTCTCGTAGTACATGACTCAGGCATGGTGCAACACCTACAGTTTGTACTCATCGTTTGGGCAGGTCCAGCTCCAGGAATCTCTACCAGCACTATCCAATGATAAGGCCAAGTCCTCTCCACATCCTCTACCAGCACTATCTAACGACAGATCCTAGCAGGACTATAGTATGTGCAACGCTTGAATCCCGATAATAGGATACAATCTATTTAGGTCATTATAGTCACATGTTGTATGTGCTACCAAGGATAGCTCCACCTGATCTTGCTCTCAGGCCAGGTCCCCATCCACTCAATCCAGCCTTGGAATGTCATCATCTTTACCTCGCTGAAGGTATAACCCCTCCATATATGGCTATGAGGGAGATATCTCTGTGGGTCCCTCACTAGTAGTGCTAGGATCCTATGCTTCTCTTGAAGCCAGCTCTGTAACAAAACAAAACATAATAAAATAAAAAAAATAATAAGAGCTCTCTGAGTTGAAAACCTTACAAAAGGTTACTGAAGAAAAAATTAGAGCAACCCGTTGATCTGAAACCTAAGCAGGCAGTTCAAGCAAAAGTTAGGGTCTGAAGCAAAAGTCAAAAGCTTGATGAGTCAAAAGCCTTACGAAAGGTGACTCATGCAAAAATTAGGGTAAAAACACAGCTTTTCTAAGTTAAAAATCTGCAAGGGCAGCTTAGAATCATTACCTACAATAGAAGCAGACAACCACTAAAATGCTTGGATAGTCCTCTCTTCACTCTGTCTAGTCTGATGATCATCTCTGCTATGACCAGAGGAAAAGGGGTCCAACCCTGCACCATTTGATCTAACACAAGTCCAATCAATAAATCTTCGTGATCGGATGGATTGAAAAATAAGAATTGCACCAGCAATCCGAACCCCACTGCCCTCAGCCATGAGGGGGTGCCTATTGACTTTTGGCTACATAGCCAAAAAAGATAAGCGATATCTAAAAAATTCTCTATAACCAAGAGGAACCTCACGATGGTCAGATTCATGTCAAAGGCCCTCTATAGACATTGTCGATATCTCCCAAATGACTTCGAGGATAGCAACAAACTCCTCGTACATCAGGTATAACTCAACATGCCCAAACCGGAAGACATGAACCACCAGATCCTAGAATTGCACAGCAACATGCAAAAAAACATTATTGATTGAGACTTGCTAAAGCGTTCTTAAGTTCTGGAGTCGATCCTGCTTAATCGACTCCAATCATTATTGCCCCACTGACAAGAAAGAGCGTGAAAAGTAGATAGTGATTGTTGAGTCATTGTTTATCTAATTTATGCACAGAAGAGCAAATGAGTTATGTTTCGGCAGTGGAGTGTAAAACACATGATATTTATAGTAGTAAGCAACTTTGGATTCCACTAATAAATCCAAAAGTTATACAGTTCAAGCTTTTTGCTATTTTTAAAGCTATACACCACAACCCTAGTGTACTAGGATCATATGTCTGACTATAACGCATTATCTTATTATTCTAATATAGAATCTACTGAGTTTTGACATCATGCATATAGGGATCAGACATCATGTCTCCTTTAAGCATCATCATCGCCAAAGTGATCTTTATTAGGACTGGGACTATCTGGAACCTCAATGTTGTATTGCTCCAGATGTTCTATCAATCTGGCAATCTCTCATCCCATCTATTCTGTCATATGAGCATAGTGGTCCCACTCCTCTCTCTCCACTTGCCTACTTGTCTACAAACATAAACATATAGGCATATAAGTCATGCATCCATGCATTTCTATGCACTCGCATTTAAAATAGGTATGCACCTGAACAATCGGCATCTCTAGGGTATGATAGTGATGTAACCATACCAGCCATCTTGAAGCATCTGCCATGGCATCTTCAGGCACCTGGAAGATCAAGCACATGTAAAACCACTGAAGCTAAGGATGCATGAAGCACATATACTCACATGGGTGGTGTTCAAGGGATCAAATTCAATCTTGCTCCTTGTCGGCTCTAAGAAAGAGGTCTCAAAGGGATGACTAGTCTCGTCATAAGTGAAGATTAGTGGACTCTGTGGCCACATTAGTTGACCCTCAATGAAGTCTAAAGGGCACTCATACCTAAGGGGCACCTCTACAGTGCTAGACATAGACATCGGTGGGACCACATTATGCATAGAGTCACGGGACCTCTTTGAGGCACTCCCACCTTGAGAACTACCAACAGCTGGCGAGCTACGATGCCTGCCTCGACCATCATAAGAATCTGGTCTAACTCCAGACCTACTGGCTCTGTCATACTGTCCTCTCCATACGGAAAGCTCCATGGACCCCCAGAAGCCTCATCTGGGTTAAAGTAGGGTAGTCCACTGGTGACTCAGACAGACGCTCTTGCTCGGGAATACTAGGCAACCCAGTAATCACCTCTGAATCTGTATCAGTACAGGAAGCCCAAAACATCATACGTGGAGGAGTAGCGGGCTCTACACGCCCTTCTAGCCCTAGTTGCCAGTCAATCACGCACTCCTCCAAATAAAAAAGTCTACCCTTAGGACTTTTCAACAACATATGCCACCCATCCTTGCATGCCAAGTTAGTCCAATATTTTGATCGAGGAAACATGTTGCTCCAAGGATAAGGGTGCACTTATTTCAAAAATGATGAGAAAATAAAAACCTGCTCAAGTATTTCTCAAACTAATTCAATACAGCTTAATACTAACTAAATTCTTTCTTCTTACCTGATCTTAGGTCAAGCTGTTGAGATGTTCTCTCAACTCATCCATTGTATAGTCAAGCCTTCACCTTGGTACACTCCACACCTGCATGCATAGGAAGCCATGCAGTATCCCATGCGGAATCTCAGGTTCTGGCAATAGTCCAAACTCATATGCCATGATCTGCAAGATCAATATACACAATCAGCAAGACTCGAGCAAATATTAGAATCATAATGAATAGAATTTTGCTTACCTCTATAACTTACCAGCAGCTAATAAAATGATCTCTGCAGTGCCTACTACAGAGATCCAACCCTTGCATCAAATGAGCTAGACTGGTACCGCCCCAGTCAAATCTCCCAATGGCATCCAAGTCATGAAGGGCCCATAACATAAACATGTGGACGCTATTCCTAGGGTCATTGAAAACAGTACACCCTAGCATGTATAGTAGAAAAATACGAGTGTACTAGTTTATAGAGATCATCCTACCAAGGGTCTTAGCCAACATCACTTCGCGAAAGCTATCATAAGATATATTATGCCCACCTCGCATATTAGGTGACACACCTAGCAAGCCAAAGATTGCGCCATGTAACTAACACGATGATGTCAGTCTGGCATCAAAATGAATAGTCAACCTTAGACATTCTAGTCCAGTTATTCTAGTAAGAATTCCTGATGTAATGGCAATCTCACCCATTGGGAAATGAAAGGTGTGAGTAGAGTCTATCCACCGCTCGACCATCATTGTAATAATAAATCTATTACACTTCTTCTAAACTCCAGTAAAGCACGAAATATATGGATCAAAGTAGCTCTTATCCACTCTGATGTGCACCTCCCGAGGCAGTTGGGAGTACCATTCAAAAATCCCACAGAGGCTGCTAGCTCCAACAACTATGTGCTCCTTTTGCAAATTACAGAATACAGAGGTCCTGAATCCCTCTCTTTAGCCTCAAAATCAATTTATTCATGCCTATGAATCGAAAAGCTACCAAATTTTTTGAAAACGACTGAGAAACACGAGTTTTTGGCCATTTTTCATTGCAATGTATACCACACATAGGGTAATGTGCGCCACATGTTGCAAGACCCATTTTGAAAAATCTGATTTTCACCGAATCACCTTGATAGCCACTCACATACCTAAGCCTAGCACTAACCTAGCATAAAATCTAAGCCCAACACTGGCCTAAACACAATAAAAACAAGCCTAAACTTCATTTTTGAAATACCATAAAACCAAGCCAAGTTACAAAAAACTCACCTTGTTGGTAGTAGCTCCAGAGTGATGGGAATCTATGGTGAATGTCTCCACAATTACATCACCAAATTGAGCCTTGAAGTAAGCATCACATATCATGTACTTGGTTAAGGCGTAGCTCAGTACTGATTCGGGATCCCGGGGTATTGATTACATTCTAAATCTGACCATTTTCAATAAAATCTTAAGTTTTGGGTATTTGAGATTGGGAGAAAACTAGTTTGGAGGGAGGAAAATAAATGAATTTTTGGTTGGAAGCCTTGGAATATAAAATTTCCAACCAATGTGTGCTACATGTAGCATAATGTGCGTAGCATGTAACAGAAAATGCTAACGTGCATCGACCTACATAGGGGTTTTGCTAACATGCACCACCCCCTTTCATCAAGATGTATTTGATGAATTAAGCCTCTCCTAAAAATTTCAAAATTTTTGGAGGTCATTTGCTCTATCAAACCCAATTTTCACGACCCGTAACGTCTAAAAAATCTGGAAAGTCAGTCAAAATGTAGTAGACTAATACGACAAAATTCAGGTATTTTTCCTAGACCATTTAAATTTGGATTTCATTGATAAATTGCTTTTCCATGTCTAGCATAGACAGGAAATTGATCTAGCAGATGATCAGAATCAGTCAAACCTTTGACTTTTGCTTAAACCGTTGACTAGATAGTGTCACATTCTGGCAAAGGATCCCAACAGAAGGTCACCTCTGGTTCTGTAATAACCATCTAATCCATCAAAGATCAAATAATCAAGCCTTTGATTCCTAAACCCTAGCCATAGGCATCTAGTCACTGACATCAAATGATTAACTCACAAGAAAGCCATCGATCTCGTAGTGACCACTAGCCAGCCTTGATTGGATTTTGACAGGTCAAAATCGTCGACCAAAAAATGTCGAGCCCCAGTAGAGGATCTCAAATGCAGACTTTGGAGACATTCGACATTTTTAAATGGTGCGAGCATCGACCCAGTAGACGGTCACCCAGGTTAGTTGATCACCCGATTCAGAAGAGATCACAGAGTCAAGCCTTTGACTCTTAAATCCTAGCAGTAGGCATCTGAATGCTGACATCATATAATTTCAAGCTTTGTAACATAGCCATCAGTCCCACCGAGGACCACTAATCAGCCTTGGTCATTTCTAGCTCCCAGTGACAGAATTGGGATGTAAGCCTTAGTATGAGCATTGGGTCAACACTGATTCTTTAGCCCAAGCATCGGGCTCCCATTGACAGAATTGGGTTCTAAGCCTCAATGTGAGCACTCTACAAGCCTCAATGCAAGCACCCTGCAAGTCTTGACATGAGCACTCCATGAGCACTCTACAAGCCTCAGCACAAGCATACTAAAAGCCTCAGTATGAGCGTCAGACTTCAACATGCACATCAGTCAGGTATCTCCTTTACTCTTGATGAAAAGTCACGTTATGATCAGGTCTCATTTTGACGATTTAAGCTTGTGTTTCCTCAAAATGATCCTGATCAGGGGGCAAACTATTGACCTTCACTTTTCACTCATCTGCGATTTCGGGTTTTTATCGATTCAGCTCAGTACAAGTCCATCATGTCGACCCCGATAGTGCATATATGCTTGTTTAGAGAGTTCTGAGTATACAGAACACATTATAGTTGATGGGGCCTGCCCCGAGTGGTAGGGCCCACCATCTTTTTTATCTTTCTCTATGTATTCTATACACACAGAACACATTACACTATGTCCATCAAAGGTAAAGTACATAGCATACGAAATGCTACGTTTCAGGCGCGTAGCCCTAAATGCTCGAAATGAGACATATAGTGGGGCCCACCACCCGAGGCCCACTTAGCGAAAGCCAAAGTTACACAACGCCTTTGAATGTTGAGTGCATCTCTGATGATATATGGCTCACGTTACATTTCGCTTGTATGAGCTTGTGCGCATTACTTGAAAATGCAACATGCGTAGTACTTTACACTATACGCTACATATGTAGCAAAATAACACGTTTGGTGGGGAGCCTTCCCGGGACCAAAACTAAAATGCACCATATCACAAAATGTCTTAAAACATAAAAGACTATCCATTGACATATAGCTCATGTTCCGTTGCAACCATAGTAGGCCCCATATGAAGGGCCAAAATGTAATGTACGGAGCAAGTTACATAACATGTTGCACACATTGATAATGTGTGGCACACATTCCCTAATGTATGGCACACATTACCTAAAAATTTTCAAATCTAGACCAAAAATTACAATTTTGGCAAACCCAAATTTTGCTCTATAAATATAGAGCTTGGAGTCATCTGAAAGAGGTCCAAAAATTGCTCTAAAGCAAGCTAAAACTCTACTAAAATTCTCCCAAAATTAATTAAGCACTTAATTAATTAATTGCTTAGGATTTAGAGTAGTTAACACTAGTTAGTCTCCCTAAGCACGTTTGGAAGCAAGATCTTGAAGAAAAACCTACTGCTCAAAGGTAAATTTTCAATTTTCTTCCATTTTTCTTATGGTTTTTGCATAAAACTTCAAATTTTGGCTTGATCCTTTGCGATTGGCTTTAATCTTATGTTTTTATTGATTATTCATGCTGTTGGGTAGCAAAAAATGCTAATTTTTGGCTTTGATCTGCCTAGATTCGAGCCAAATTTCATATTTTTCTTAAAAATATTTGTTTTCCCTCTATTTTCCATGTAATGTGCACCACACATACCACATATTGCCTATGTGTGGCACACATTATCCTATGTGCTACGCACATACGTCAAGCATGCGAGCGTAGTTGTAAACACACAGCGCGTTTATGTGAATCGGTGTTGCAAAGTTGCACATAGAATGACATATAAAGCTATATGGCATTTGGATGGCATGGCATATGCATGTCATGTGATATAGCGATAAAAGTAACATGGCATATGCATGTCATGTGAGTATGAATGACATATCATATGCGTGATATGGCAACCTA
>CANYBF011898403.1:0-13071 GCA_948192965.1 Dalechampia spathulata | reverse complement strand
ATAATCAAGCTAAAAGTCAAGAAAATTACCTCTGGTTGATTCTCCAATGATCTTCAAGTCCTCCTCCAAACCGAATCCAAAGTTAAGGGAAGTTCAAGTCCGATCAAATCCAAAATGCAAAGGTTCTTAAGTTTTTGTTTATATCCAATTAAGTTTGAGCCAATTTTAATTAGATCTTCTTAATTTTTACTGGATTTTAGCCTTAAATCAAAATTGTATTTTCGTATTTTGAGAGAACTAGATTTTTTTTTACTAAGCCCCAAATCAAAAATGCCAAAAAGTCCTTTCTCCAAAGCCAAAATCTAGATTATAGCTGTCTGAGGGACATACCCGTACGGGTATGTTTAGAGGGTGATTCAGGTAAGAAATATACCCGAACGGGTATGTTTCTTACCCGAATCGGGCCCTAAACATACCCGAACGGGTAAGTCCATAAAAAGACTAAAATACCTTTCAAACGACCTTAAATCAAACCCTAACCCATACCAGAACCAACCGGGATGCCAGCGAAGGTCAAACGAGAGTGGAATACGTCCGGTTTGCCCTAATTGATTAGGGCGATCCAGTTTTAGGGTGCGACAGTTGCCCCCTGATTCAGAAGAACTCACATGTATTCAAAGCATGTAATTCTTTCTGAATCATCCAGAGCACCTGATTCAAACGAGTGGTGGGTCATAAAATTCGTATGAGAGCAGTCTCATCTCAACAACTCATGGGCTAAAGAGTTGCATAGGAGCAGTCTCATCCTATCAACCATTGGCTAGAGAGTTATGTAGGAGCAGTCTCATCCTACCAACTGTGAAGGTTGTGTAAGGGCAGTCTCACCTTACTAATAGGGATGTGAAAGAGAGTTGAGTAGGAGCAGTCTCATCCTACTAACTATGAATGAGGTTTTCTCCAAGACGGTCACGATCTAGTGAGAAAAAGTTGCATAGGAGCGACGTGTCCTACCAACTGTGAAAATGAGAGTATCCTCTAGACGATCATGATCTAGAAAGGATAAAAGTGGGTGCCTGGGTACTACCAAACAAGACTTTCTCCGCCTCTCGTACTGGTAAAAGTAAGTTGCATAAGAGTAGATACATCTTACCAACTTGTAGCCAGTGAAGTTGTATTTGGATCCAATCTCATCCAAATCAACCTGTGAAGTTACAACGGAGCCATACGCTTTCGGACCAACCTGTGTGCTGGAAGTTGCATTGGAGCCAATCTCATCCAATCAACCTGTGAAGCTGTGAGTTGTACTGGAGCCAATCTCATCCAGTCGCACCTGTGAAGCTATAACAAAAGTGTTAGAAGATGTCAATACCTTGAAAGAAATACTTACAAATCTTTTGGTTTAGAGACACGAGTCTAGATCCAGTATTTGTAGAATCTGTGGAAGATGATGGTTATCTTTTCCTGAACTGATGATTCCGGGGCCTGGGGAATTCGGGTTTGTCTCCCAAAGTCTTTGGAATTGCCTAGTATCCTGAAAATACTCAAAATATGGGAGAAAAATTAAATCCAGCATCTTACCCATTCGGGTATGTTTTGGTGCCGAAACGGGTAAGTGACATACCCGTACGGGTAAGTCATTTACCCGAATCGCTCCCTAGCTTACCCGCTCGGGTAAGTTTGCTATATAAGTGAAAAACCTCATTTCCAACCTCATTTCACTCAAAACTAACTTCCTAAACCTCTCCCAAAGCACTCTCAAACCCATTTTCTTAGTTCTAACCTCGTTATAATGGCACATCGGCAACCCTGTGAGTCATCGAGATACAGGAGTGCTGAGACTCCACATTACGGGCTGATGCAAGGACAGCGAGTTCCTCTGTTGCTGGACCCTATATCTCATTTGTCCCAACGGGCAAGTAGAGTGGTAAGCTTCCTAACTTAATCTTTTGATTTTATGCAATTAAATTTCAATGTATGAACAGAATTAGAAAATGAACAGTAGATACATGCTTAGGATGCATAAATTTTAAAAACAAAATTAGGTCAGAATACTCATAGAGTGATTTGTTGGATTAGTCCCGGGGAGCTATCAATACCACGGGGAACTTTTCCGGTGTCAGCCGCTGGTACCGGGAGCTCCTGGAGGCTGTCAAGGAGAGAGTAGACGCAACAGGATTCGCTCCTCTACTCAGGTGCTTCATCGACGGGGAGACCCGGAGTATACTATCAGTGCTGATTGCTATGCTAAAGAGGTGGTGGGATACAACTCACACTTTCCATCTTCCTGTCGGGGAGTTCACTATCACTCCGTCGATCTTCACAGCAATGACGGGAGTGTCATGTGTTGGTCTCGAGCTTCCCCTGAGGGACATTTCTGTACACGACCAGGCACTGATCGAGGAGCTTCTTGGGGTGACCCCGCAGCCTCGGGGTGACAGGCGGATCAGTTATGAGATCTTGTTCCGTCGCTGGAGGGGTACTCAGCCTGAGGGTCATATCGCTGAGGATCAGTATGCTCGGAGCTTTCTCATGTACTTCCTGGGTAGCTCACTGTTCTCTGAGTCTGGTACTACTACTCATCTAGGATTCCTTCCGGCTCTCACGAACCTAGATAGGGTGGTGACATTTGACTGGGGTACCCCTGCTTTGGCGTATCTGTATGCTACCATGGACTGGGTTAGCCGTGGTCACAGCCGGCTGCTAGGGTTCTGGCCCGTCATTGAGGTATTTGTTTAGATTTCTTGTCTGGTAGATTCTTCTAGTTTTAGTTAACTTTATCCTGACTCTTGATTTTTCTTTGCAGCTGTATGCTTATCGGACCCGCTTTTGCGAGGGACCGACCGACATGAGGGAGTGCGATCTCCCCTTCCCTGCCATCTACCCATGGTTCGGTTCTCGAGTAGGTGCTGTCAGAGATGTAGACCACCACCGAGCCAGATTGAATGCTCTCACAGAGGATGTGGTAAGTGCACCTACAATTAGGAAAAGTAAAATTTAGTTTTTAGTTTCAGTTTTCCGGTGATTATCTGTTTTCTCATTGCTTTCAGATCCGTCTCTCCTGGTTGTGGGAAGAGGACAGGGTTCCCGATATTGTCATTGCCGCTCGGGTGAAGGACGAGCTCCGATTATTGATGGAGTCTCCCGAGTCTCACGAGTGGTACCTTGGTGAGCGAGTGTTCAGGGCAGAGCTAGGCATGGGAACTCGTCGGGTCCGAACTAGCCCCCCAGTGGATATGTTCTGGGGTACCCGACTCATTCTGAGAGAGCTGAGGGTTGCTCTGGCGGGTCAACCTATTGGGGCACTGGCCGATGATGGAGATTATCCACAGTTTGTCCGGAGTCACCTCATGGCAGGAGTGAGGGTAGAGCCACAAGTCCAGGCTCCCGCAGCTGGATCTTCGTCTGCTACCGGTGGTGTAGGACCTTCGACTTCTACTGCAGCCACTCGGAGAGTCCGTGCGAGGGGCGGATCAAGTGAGCCAGATGACATATCTACCCATAGGATTGGGAGCTTGACTGTGCCTCCTAGTTTCCAGGTAATTCAGACGGCTAAGGATCTCAGCGAATACTTTCACATAGCCACCTTGTTCGCTCCATTTCCGGTGGATTTCACCCCTGCTGACTGCACCTTGGTATGTCCTTGACTTAATTTTCTGAATTTGCTTAAAGTCCCAAAGATTCTGACTTTGCTTGTCTGCAGGTTTCACGAGCTGATCATGAGAGGCTCATCTATCAAATGGAAGGTATCAGGGCAGGTTGGAGTAGAAGTAGCCGCGAGCTCAGGCATGAGTTCCATGGTATACGGACTCAGCATGCAATTGAGAGGGCCCGATATGAGGCTGAGCTGGTTGGAATCCGTGCAGAGTATGAGGCAGAGCTGGCCGGTGTCTGAGTTGATCATGAGACGGAGATGGCTGGTGCCCAAGCAGATCATGAGGCAGAGATGGCTGATGCCCAAGCAGATATCGATCGATTAGAGCAGGAGGTAGCTAACTTACAAACTGATACAGGCCTGGGACCTGATGATGATGCTTAGCTTTGGCTTTCCTCTTTCCAATTTTTGAACTTTTCATTATCTCAGCAGAATTAAAGATCTTTTGTTTGATAATTTCTGAGCTTTATTTGGTTTCCAATTGTTCCCGTCTATGCAAAATTTACAAATATGCATGAATGAATGAAAAATTGAATGCAATCAATCCTAATCTACAATTCCATCATTTTGATCATGCTGCAGATATTAGTGTCGGTTCCCGAACTACGCTAGGGAGGAGAATCTTGCATCCCTCATCATCTGCATTGGTCACCATTCCTCAGTTGATAGATTCACTGGATGACTTCCTGGCTGGGTTGACTACACTGAGGGCTGCTGCTCACTTCTGGGATCCTGCTGATTACGTTTTCCAGATTTAAGACTTTGAGATGTATCCCTTACCAGAGGAATTCAGGGCTATCATGGGAGGACGTTCACCGGATTATATGTCGCTCGTGGTGCCTCAAATTTCGGAGACTGAGATGACATTGTAGATAGTATCCTTGTTTGATCTGGTTTCAAGGGGTAGCCTGCTCATACCTGCCTTTCCGTCAAGGTTTATCTCTTGTAGACATGGTGTCTTGCCAAATGCTTTCTGTTCTAGATCAAATAATTGAGAGTCGGTATCCATATCCCTTCATCTTAGCAGGGATGCTAATCGGATTGGACGAGATGCAACGTATTGGTGGAGACTTCTCAGGGGGTAGTCCTCTGCAATTCCTAAGCTGCCTTTACAGGTTTTCAACTTAGAAAAGCTGTATTTTACCCTTATTTTTGCATGAGTCGCCTCTTACGAGGTTTTCGGCTCATCGGGCTTTATCCTTTTACCAAGACCCTAACTTTTGCCTGAACTGCCCCCTTGGGTTTTCAATTCAGCGGGTCGCTCTAACTTTTGCCTGAGCCATCTTTTGTAAGATTTTCAACTCAGCGAGCTCTTTTCTTTTATTCATTTTTTTCTTTTCTTTTTCAGATTTGGTTACAGGAGAGGCTGGGATTGCTGGAGATCCATTCAGGTAAGCTGAACCGATGCACACCATGTAGTCTCCAGTCTTTATCGTCAGGGGGTGGCGATGCTGTTGCAGGAATCTGACCTTGAAGTCAGAGAAGAATATCACTGTAGAGAACAAAATCAGGGCTGATCAAATGATAATGATATCAGAATTTCATGGCAATGATTTCCTATAATAAAGAGTGAACTTTATTTTGAATTCCAACTTGCATACGAATCACAATTTCATTGACATATATGACATTAAAATCGCATTACTCTACGCATTTAAAGTAAGCACTGCCTTGTCCGATGACTTGGCCGTCGTGATTAATCAGCCATCGTAAACGGTTTTCTCATTAATCATCCTAACTCACTGCCCTAACTTTTGCCTGGGAATTGAATTGAGTCCTAGCGGGCTAGACATAAAAAAGCTTCAGCCGATCTCTGTTGATTGGTTCCAAGAACTCGTTACCATCCATGTATGTCAACTTAACAGCCCCTTTTGACAATATCTTCTTGACAACATAAGGTCCTTCCCAGTTCTGACGAAACTTTCCCCGAGGATCAGAAACTGCAGTTCTGCACTGTTTGAGTACTAAATCACCTTCCCTCAGTTGCTGCGGCCGTAACTTCTTGTTGAATGCCCGGGCTATCCACTTCTGGTATAGCTGCATATGAAAGAGAGCTCTAAGTCTCTGTTCATCCATTGCTACCAACTGCTCATACCTTCCCCTGCGCCATTCCATCTCTGGAATCCCAGCTTCTAACACTATTCAGAGACTCTTCATTTCGAGTTCAACTGGCAAGACAGCTTCCATACCGTACACCAAAGAGTAAGGAGTCATCCCCGTTGACGTCCTTGCTGTCGTTCTGTAGCCCCAAAGTGCTAGCGGTAACTTCTCAGACCAGTCTCTATAAGTCACCGACATCTTAGCCAAAATCTTCTTTATGTTCTTATTTGCAGCCTCAACTGCACCGTTAGCCTGTGGACAATAAGGCAAAGACTTGTGATGCTCAATACCATGTTCTGCCAGTAAGTCCCAAGTTCTACCTTGGAACTGTACCTCGTTATCAGTTACAACGTGATGAGGAACCCCATATCTATAGATGATGTTCCTTTCAATAAATTGAGTCATCTGGGCTGCCCCCAGTTTGTTAAATGAGGTTGCTTCCACCCACTTGGAGAAATAGTCAATGGCAACGACAATGAAACGATGACCATTAGAAGCGTGCGGGTGTATTTCTCCAATAATGTCGATTCCCCAAGCTGAGAAAGGCCAAGGAGATGTCAAACTCTGTAATTCCATAGGAGGGAGATGTTTCAAATCACCGTGAACCTGGCACACCTCACAACGCCTAACGAACTTGATGCAGTCAGATTCCATAGTGGTCCAGTAGAAACCTTGTCTCAAAATCTTCCTAGATAGCATGTGTCCGTTCATGTGCGCACCACATAAGCCAGCATGGATGTCCTCTATAAGTTGCTGTGATTCCAGCCTCGTTACACAGCGTAAATGTTGTCCATCTGCCACCCTCCGATATAAATCATCCCCAAAGAGCAGATACTAGGAGGCTAACCGGCGAAGCGTCTTCCGATCTATTTTTGAAGCTTCTTCAGGGTAATTTCCGTCTTTTAGGAATCTTAAGATGTCTGCATACCACTCATTCCCATCTGATTCAGCAATTGACACAATTGGATGAGAATGGCATAAAGTTCTGGATGTCGTCATAGAAAGAGGCCGCATTACAGACTCCTTGGGGCCTTCCCATACGGATGCTAAGGTAGCGAGAGCGTCTGCCATCTGATTTTCACTCCATGGCAGATAGTTGAACTGGCATCGAGTAAACATGAGGAGTAAACCCTGCAGATGAGCCGAGTACGGTTTTAGTCGTTCTTCCTTAACCTCCCATTCGGCCTTTGTTTGATGGACCACTAATAATGAATCACCGAAGATTTCCACTTCCCGGACTTTTAGTGCAATGAGAGCTTCAATACCATGAATGCACGCTTCGTATTCGGCCATGTTGTTGGTAACTAGGAATTCTAACTTCATCGCCATAGGAATAATTTCACCCGTAGGAGTGACCAGTATTACTCCAATCCCAGCGCCTTGCCGATTAACTGCTCCATCGAAGTACATCTTCCATCCATCTAGTATGATCATACTTAGATGTTCATCTGGAAATTCCAGCTCCCAATGATCTGTACCCTCAATCGGTTGCAATGCCAAAAACTCCGCTATAGCCCGACCTTTGATGACCTTCTTTGGTGTGTACTCGATATCAAATTCTGACAATAAGACCAACCACTTCGCCAGTTTCCCCACAAGTGATGGTGCATTATATAAGTACCGCATTGGGTCTTCCTTAGATATTACCCGTACCGCATAACTCTGGAAATAGTGCCTCAACCTCCGCGTGACCCATACCATAACCAAACATAGCTTCTCGACCCGACTGTACTTGGCTTCATATTCTAGAAGCTTCTTACTCAAATAGTAAACTGAATGCTCAAGACCTGCCCCGTCTTCTTGGACCATCATTGCCCCCGAGGATGAATCCCCGATCGCGAGATACAGTGTTAAAGGGATACCCGCTTTCGGAGCCTGTAGGATTGGAGGAGTCATCAGATATTTCTTGATTGCTTCAAAGGCCTTCTGACAGTTCTCATCCCATATAACCGGCTGCTTCTTTCTTAAGAGCTTGAAGACTGGCTCACAGATCGTGGTGAGCTTTGCGATGAACCGGCTGATGTATTGTAGCCTTCCCAGAAAACCGCGCACCTCTTTCTCTGTCTTAAGAGCTGGCATCTCTTGAATGGCTCTAATCTTGTCAGGATCAATCTTTATGCCTCTATCACTGATTACATGGCCCAAAAGCTTCCCAGATGTTACCCCAAATACTGACTTCTTTGGATTCAGCCTTAAATTGTACTTTTCCGCCCTGGCGAGGAACTTGTCTAGTACCGCTGCATGAGAATCCCTAGTCAAGGACTTAACCATCATGTCATTAACATACACCTCGACCTCCTTGTGCATCATGTCATGGAGCAGAGTAGTGGCTGCTCGTTGATAGGTTGCACCGGCATTCTTCAGGCCGAAAGGCATCACTCTGTAACAGTAAGTTCCCCATTCTGTAATGAAGGTTGTCTTAATCTTATCCTTAGCTGCCATCAAGATCTGATTATACCCCGAGAACCCATCAGTGAAAGATTGCATAGCACTGGATGCTACACTATCCACCAAAACATCAATGTGAGGCAAAGGGAAGTCATCCTTTGGCGATGCCTTGTTCAGATCCCTGTAATCAACACAAACCCGAACTCTCCCATCTTTCTTGGCTACCGGTACGACATTGGCCAACCAGGTCGGATACTCAACAACTTCCAGAAAGTTCACATTGATCTGTTTAGTGATGTCCTCTTTCACCTTCTGTGCCCATTCTGGTCTTAACCTCCTCAGTTTCTGTTTCACTGATCTGGCCTCAGGTAGAATCGGAATACGATGCTCCACTATACATCTGTCAACCCCTGGCATATCTTTATAAGACCAAGAAAAAGCCCTTTCATGTCTTTTTAGAACAGTTTCGATTTCTTTTCTCTCGTCGACAGTCAAAGCATCGGACAAGCTGACCAGGCGAGGATCTTCTGCAGTGCCCAGATTAAATGTATATGTCGATGCAGCGTTAATGTCAAATATGCTCATGTTATCATGATGTATATGCATGCCAGAATCTAAATAAAGATCACACAAGTAAGCAAATTCTGATTTTATTGCATTCAGCTTGTTCAAGGTTACATCTTCATCGAAAATGAAAGCAAAATCAGGTACTTCCGCCAGGATTGCTTCATTGGCACTGGTTGGCTTTACGTCATCATCCCCACTGACTGTTGGCTGCTCTACTCCCTCTCCGACCAGCTTTCCTTTGCCCTTGTCAGACGCGACAGCTTCCAGCTTCAGTACCTGCCCTAGAATCATCCTTTCCAGCTCAAGCAGGGACATCTTGCTAGCTTTCTCATAAGTCTTGGAAACAGAGTTTGATGTCCCTTTCATAAATATGATCTCAGCACCTTTCCACTCTTTTGTGATTTCCGGATCGAAGCCCAATCCGTACTTTGTCTGAGTCTACCCAGTACAGTCAAGGGGTTCAGTTATCCATTGTTGATGCTTACCCAGGCCTGCCCCCGGTAGAAAGCCCATTCTGGAGAACTCAGAAGAAATGAACGCACTGACTTCATCCTTGTAGATCGGAGAAACCTGGAATCCGCTCAGCTCAGGGAAACCAGTAGACAAGGAAGATACTACCAGATCTGAAGCTGCTGGAATAGTGATAATTCCCATCTCCATTGGGAATTTAATCTTCTGGTGTACAGTGGAGGGTACTCCTTTTAGTGGATGAAACCAAGGATGTCCCAAAAGTAGAGCAAAGGTAACTGGTATATCCAAGACCATGAATTCCACAGCAGATTGAATTAGGCCCACAGTCACCACAGCAGTGAAGGAACCCAGTGCGTTCCTCTTTGAATTTTCATAAGCTCTGATTACCACTCCTGAAGCAACCAAATCTTGTTCCCGAATTCCGAGGGTGTCAAGCATCCTATAGGGACATACATTGATGGCGGATCCATCATCCACCATTACGCAGGAAGTGTTCCATCCCATAATGTCAACAGAGATAAAGAGGGCTCTGTTATGCAATGACCCATCTGTTGGCAAGTCCTCGTCCCCAAAAGTAATGGAGTCCTTAGTGCCTGATGCCTGTAGTTGCATGACCTCGGGTACCGACCTATTTCCTAGCAAACCAATTACATTCTCAGGTGCCAAAGCTGCAGATACTGTTATGGTGGAAAGGGCCTCCACAAGAGCCTTCTGATGCTCGTCTGAACACATGAGCAGCTGCCACAAGCTCACACTAGCATTAGTTCTTTTCAACTGTTCAAGGACCAAGTTACCTCTACTCAGGGGTGTAGTCTCAACCCCTTTTCTGGCATTCTGTTGTGCAGTATCGGGTGAATAGACTCGACCGCTTCGAGTCACATGATTGGTTTCCAGAAGAGCAGTCTCATCTTCTAGTGAAATTTGGACCTTCCAGGTTGATGAAGAAGCCCGAGAGACCCAAACTTTGCTAGTAGAATTCAAGGGAGCAGTCTCATCCCACGAACCTGTTTGTTGATTGTTGTTGAGTGATTGCAATGGAGCAGTCTCATCCGTTCGCATGCAGTCTTCCTCTTCAAAAGGATTGAATGCCTTCTCTAAGTACAGTTCCTCGTCTGGGTCTGATTCCTCAGAGTTGGAAAATGGATCAAGAACCATAACAGGGTGAGCAGTAGCTACATCCAGTTTTTGGGATTCCTGGAATTCCTGAATCATGATCTCTTCTTTGGCCAGCCTGGCAGTCCTTTCAATTGCAGTTTCAGAAATGATAGTGACTTCCCCAATGATAGCCCTTTCTGACCAGGACCTCTCAGTTATTACCGTGTAGGTGTGCGGTGTCTTATTATAGTTTGGGAGAGGGTTCTTCTGAGTACTTGGTCCCCTCTTTTCTGGGTCAACAATCTTCCCAGAATCAATTAGGTCCTGAATCCTGATCCTCAACAGATGACAGTTGTCTGTGTCATGTCCGTGATATTGGTGAAATTGACAGTATAGGTTCTTGTCAACCCCAGGTGGTGTAGGTCAATTCCTGTTGGGAAATGGGGATAAGTACCCTTCCTTCTGCAGCTTAGCAAAAATCTTCGACATTGGCTTGCCAAGATTAGAGAACTTCCAAGGTTATTCTACATTGTTTACATCCACCACCTTCCTCTCAGGCTGTGTGAACTAGGGCCTAGAGGTGTTTCCTGTTATGAATTTACAGGAGGTAAATCCCTCCTTCTTCTTTTCTGACTCAGCCAAATCCACCTTAATACCCAGAATGTGGACATCAGAATAATCACGGTAAGTGTGGAACCATATCTTCTCTAAATAAGCAGGGAGTGTACCAGCCACCAGCTTGGCTATCATATCACTCTTCGTAGGTTTGGCCTTCAGCAGGGCTGCGGTATTCATCCACCGTGTAAAATAATCAGTGAAAGTTTCCCCGGATTTCTGTTTTACCATCTCCAAAGTAGCCAGGGTAGTTTCAATATTGGCATTGAAACCGTACTGAGCGCAGAAAGCATCACATAAGTTCTTCCAGTTCTCCCGAGTGTGCCTATCTAAAGTGTGGTACCAAGTAATTGCTGCCCCGGTAAGAGACAGCAGGAAGAATCTAGGCACCGTGTTCTTAGGCACCGATGTCATGCTCATGGTAATGAGAAATTGCTTCAAATGCATTCTAGGATCCCCTTTACCACTGAACTTAGAGAAATCAGGCATCTTGAAGCTGTCCGGCAGAGGTCCAATAGAATCAACCATAAATTCGTCATCTACCCCAAAATCCGACAATACCCCCTGTTGTTTCAGTAAGTTCTGGAACTAACTCAGTTTCTGTTCCACGGACTCCATCCAGGCTGGCTCAGTAGCACCAGCTACCTCCGTCTCCAAATTAGCAGTTGGAAGCGTTGGAATAGCTTCCTCCAGGTTGATAAAGTCATTGTCAGGATTGTCGACAACCATTTTCCCCTTACGGGCAGCAGCGGCTTGAGCCTTGGCAGTTGGATTATCAGTGGATTGGTTCCCTGCAGAACTCCCAGCACCCAATTGCAATTCAGCCCATTTTGCAGTCATGAAGTTCCCAATCTGTTCCTGTAATTTTGTGATAAAGTCACCGTTGAGGAGCTCCTCGGTAACCTTAGCAACAATTTCATCAGTGTTGACAGGAGTGCCAGATTGTTGGGCCATCTCGATGATTGGGGTTGATGGAGATGATGAAGATGTGTCAGATGCAGATGATGAGAATGTAGAGGTAGATGCGAATAAAATAGGGATATCAGCTTGGATGAGTCTTCCCTGAGAATCTCTAGTCCAAAATGTGCCTATGATGCCTGAAGAAAATTAGGTTAGTACATGATATGCCTAAATGAATGCATGAAATAAAATGTATGCAATGCAGCAAGTAGGATGTATGTATGTCCTAAGAATGCATCTATAAACAGAATAATGTTATGGCTGTCACAAAAAATTAGGTTAGCAATGATGTGTGTATGCGTGTTTGACAGAAAACACAAAAATTGGTTAGGACATGGTATAAATAAACATGCCTCCCTCCCTTCCAACCTTATATCACCACGGACATTAGCAAGTCAAAATTCCTGGGTGGGCTCTCGTCCGGAGTTTCAATTGAATTCTCCAGATGCGTAAAGACTCTCGTGCATGAATGCAACATATCATGTGATCAAGCTAAACCGAATTCATATATGTCAGGTTATGTCAAAATTTTACCAAATGAACGTTGGTTCACAATTAGTAAGTCTGCCAAAAATAAGCGTTGGCTTACAATTCCGACAATTCTGACAAGGTTTGTAATATGAGCGTTGGACTTGTGACAGAGTTAAACTTTGAACAAAATGAACATGTCCTTTTCATGAATCTTCAGGGAATCCAGTGGACACAGTTTCATTCAAGGTTTAACCGAATCATCGGGTTATTCCACCAAATGAGTGTTGACTCACAATTGATGGTTTTATTTATCAAATGAGCGTTGGCTCACAATTGATGCAGATGGAATCAGGTTTTAGCGTGTATGATGTGTGAATGTGTTATTGGTTAAACCCGAAACAAAATGAACTTACCCTGAAAGTTCAAATCGAGATGAGGCGGGTAAGGTTTTATTCTGGGTTTAAACAAAACAAATTTGGTTCAGCATTGATCAAAACACAAGCAAAATGACACGGGTCCTAGTTGGAAAATTGTATCTAGGGTTACAAAGATGCTGTGTGTAAGTCCTTTTCGGTTTGGTCTAATCGGTTCCCACCCCTAAGTGTACCTTGCGCCATCCAATCACAGATATGGGCGGTCAACAGTACCAGGTAGTGAGTGACGTATGCCAGTCATAGGACCCCAAGACTAGGAAGACCTGAGTCGCCCAAATGACCTAGCGCGTCGAGGTTAAAAGGGACCAAATGGAAAGATGCAATGGTCGTGCAATGCAAAACTAGCAACCTAAATAAATAAGGATGTTTTCATTAAAA
>CANYBF011898335.1:0-12373 GCA_948192965.1 Dalechampia spathulata | reverse complement strand
TTTACTAATTGTTGATGACATCTCATGCTTCGATTGTAAATTCTTCTATGATACTACCACCTTTACTTTTTCTATTATTATTTTTATATCATTAGTTTATGATATGCTTAAAGATGTTGAGATTTGTATTTTCATTTTGTCTTATTAAGGATTTGAGTGTAGTTCATTAATTATCTCTTTAAATAAGTTAAAATAAATTGAAATAATCCTCTTATTTTTGTGTTTGGTTTTTATTTTAATGAAGTTTCATATGTCTTTTTATTCGTCTTAAGTTATGGGTACCTTTTACCATTATAATTATTTTCCTTCCATTTTTAAAATAATATTAGAATTTATCTTAATATTGCTTCCCTTTATAACTTACTTTGTCAAGTTCATTCATAAAACATATAAACAACTAATAATCATATCTCAGGAGTAGATATGCAAATATGGTTGTTATATGATTTCTTTTTATCAACTAAGCTTTAAGCAATTTGAGTGTGATGTTTTGAGAGGATCGATATATAGGTCGATTATTTGATTAAAAGTTAGAACAAAGTTAGAAAAAAGTTAAAAAAGCTAATATGTAGTAGTAATGCTTTGTCACACCATATCCTAATGTAACACGCTCCCGTAGAACAGTTAATAATCTCCCAAGCAAGGAAATCATTAATTATTCCACAAGGGATATATACTATTTTTTTCTAAAAATCATAGTAAAACCAATACGCAAATTTATACATTCACTATTTCTTAAAACATGCATCATGCATACTCATACCGTCATTCTTTATATGTACTCTGCACATATCATTAAACATGATACAATAAAATCAATATTACATATAGCAAAAGTATATCACACAAATGTTACTGCCACTAAGGTTAATTTAATAAGTTGTATATATACAAACACATAATGAAGTATGTTACATTGGTCCTAAACTGCTTCAAGATAGAGATTCTTCAGAATCACAACCTCCTTTGACTGTAGATCGATCAGCCTAAATTCTCACATGAAGGTCCTGGTCTTGTGTTTCTCAAATGACAAACATTGAGTATAAAACTCAATAGTGCTATAGAATGAGTGAAAGACATAACTCATTTCATAAATATCATATTAAGGTTAAACTATAGTAACCCAACATTTAGTAGCATAACTGTATCATATTATACCCTTTTTGCATCTCTCATTAGCTGTTATCATCAACATATACAACATATCATACAATGATAGAAACAAATACCATAAAAGAATACATTGTAACCTTTCATGTATCAAACATTACTCTGTACTTTATTACACTATATACATCTCTACATAAGCACAATTGTAATGCATTTATCATTCCATTCTCTATACTATCATGATAAATGAATGATAATGTATGTCTATGAGAATGCATTCATACTTTGCATTCTCCCTCTGATTTTCTTGTAACATTTCATTTCTTTTCTATATGATTATATACAATCCTGTACTGGGTCCATTTCTCTATGTACCGGTACTGTATCATTTTTTGGTTCGCATAGGAGCATAACATTTCTCTATGGTTCATAATAAGAACTTATACTATATGATTCCATCAAAGGAATCGATAATAGTATGACCCAGTACGTTTTCATTAAACATTGTTCTATATATCTCTTTCTTTCCTCATTGTCTCCTTTGTATGATATGTCATGAATATGTCTTTATGTATGGATGATTCATGATATGATGCTTTAATGATGCTTTAATGCTCATATGCAATAATGATCATATAATACCATTCACAATATAAGCTCATAAATTTGCTATCATAAGTAATCAATTGAGGAAAATGTCATTTTAAGACCCTATACGGGTTCATAACAAGAATAACATCAACATTTAAACATAAAAATATCATTTCAAGACCTTAGACAAGGTCATGAAGCAAAAAGCACAAACCTGCTATTGCTTTGCCCTTATCAATAGCTTGCAGAGAATTTTGAGTCTCATCTGTTAAACCTATAATATTTTCATTTTACATCCATTTAGTCAAGTCATACATACATTGCTCTTGGCTTAGCATCTTAAGAAAGCCATATTCAATCATGTTTTCAACAATTTCAAGGCACATACACTTTTGCTCTTTAAAAGAATAAAACCTAATCTAACAACATCTATAATCATCTTTTCTATTAATTTTTAAGCATTTTAAACTCTAAAAACACCATTAAACCTCATTGACCCACTTTCAGCAGTAATTATAATAGTAAATGCTAAAGTTACAAGCTAAAAATTACACCAATTCCATATATTACAATAAAAACTCATTTATTCAGTAACCAATCTTTCCTAGTTTCACCAAACAATCCAATTCTTTTCTTTTTACACCATAAACATAAATCTTATAGTAACTTCTTACTTAGGTAAGAGGTAAAAGCATAAAAGAGAATGAAAACACATAATAAAACATATGGAATACCAAATCAACAAGAAAAGTAAAGTCTTTGCATGATTTTACCTTGGAATGATACTTTTATTTAACTTAAAACATAAGGAAAAGAAGAGAAATGAAGGGCTAATTTTACCTTTAAAACATCAATTTTAAGTCGCATACGGCTGTACCATACCACGTATACCATACTGATCCCAAAAACCCCAATTCTAATCTATGCTAAAATAATGGTATGGTCGTACCACCAGTTGGTACGCCTGTACACTCTAAAAATCTCAAAACACATTTTATGCCTAAATGATTATATAGCCATACCATCCATTTGGTATGCCCATACCAAAGCTACTGCCAAACTTAGCATATGGTACGACTAAACTGTATGGTCGTATGACTCAAAGCATAATTAATAGTATGCTCATATGTGAACTCGTACACCTGTACCAATGCATTTTTCATCATTCCTATCATTTAACTTGCATTTACCTATTTAAAACCCCATTATGTCATATAATAACATCATACTAATATACCATAACTTGTTTTACACATATAAATATCATCATCAAACTCCATTCAAAACATTCAACATAAACATACCAAGATACCACTTTACACATACTAATTCATTCAACACAAGTATTCTCAATCAACATCTTTCATGCATATTCAACTTTATAATCATCCTTTCATCTTCTTCTATTATTTTCTCTGTAAATTCCATATCATATAGAATTCCTCCATTCATAAAGCACTTACTATCATAATCAACAAGTTAACACATCATGCATCATATCTAATTCATGCATTTCATGCTTCCATCAAGCATTCACTATAACATACCCATAAGATAAGTGCATATAAAGATGTTATGTAAGTCAGGATGTGACATGCTTTAAATAGTGATATAATAAATTTAAAGAAATAATTAAGAGTTAGATTCTCATATATACATTAATTATAGCCATTTTATATTTGGTTTCAATGTTACAAGCTAAATATTTAATCACTTAATTATTGAAATCTATCAATTAAAGTATATAAGTGAGATAAATGCTACAAATAAAGGCCAATAAGAGATGCTAGCATGTATAGGAACAAAGTGTATTGCCAGAATTGCATTTAAAATGGTAATTCCTTTTCTAATAATTTTTAGTTTGTTTATATCTTATTTATTTTGTATGTTTCACATTTTTAACTATAATGAAGGTAGAACGAATAAAGATTTTTTATTCATCTCAAGTGTTGAATGTCTTATTCAATAATTATTTTTGATTCAATATGTAGGAATTAATAAAAAAGTAAATCCTTTATGATAGACCAGATTTGGTTAGTCTTTTGCTTTCTCTTGTATTTTTATTCATATTTTATTAAATAAAACTTTTAATTTCATGTTAATGTAATAGACTAACTTTTTGTATAGTTTTTTCAACATAAAATTAAAGGAGATATTCTTGGGAAACATAAATTTAAACATAGGTTGATATACATGATGATATGTATTAGATTACTAATCATTTCTTTGGTTTACTTACTTACCTTACTAAGCTTAAACATTTTTTTATTTTATGGCGAACAAGTCCACCTTAAAGAAAGTGATGACCTACGAGAATATTTAAGTCTTTTTATGAAATAAAAATAATAATGATTGGATTTATAAGGAGGTACAATAAGCATTTAAAAAGTTTTAGAATTATTGATATCTAGATGGAGAAATATAGGCTTGATAATTTTGACAATACTAGAGACTTACACAATGATTTTAGGTTATAAATCAAGGTATTAAAGAGGAATGAGAGCAGGTCGTCCACCTTATAAAAGCATTGATTTAAATAAGATTAATCAAAATGCCATCAATGCTCGAATTCAAGCTAAGGTGGAACAATAATTTATGGTATTATAACTTTAAAAAAAGATGAATTAATGAGAAGTTATAAAAAAATTAAATGCATTTATTACAAAAAAGGGGGAGGTTTAATAAAGAAAATGATTATCTAAGGATCCTATGTTTTACAATCTAAAAATGTTCATAAGCTTTAATAATTTACTTCTATATCTTATAAACTTTTAGATATTATATGACATTTGATTTTGTAGGTTACATGGACTTTACATTCTAATTTTGATGATTATCAAAAATTGATTAATTTTATGTTTAATTAGTTTAAGTGAATTTTTGCTTATTTGATTTAGTGATTATTCATGTTTTGAAAATAATATTTTCTATCCAATTGATTTTTTCTTAATCATGTTAACTTTTAATTAAATTTTTGCTTATTCGATTTAGTGATTATTCATGTTTTAAAAATGATATTTTCTATCCAATTGATTTTTTCTTAATCATGTTAGCTTTTGATTTCATATGATTGATTATTTTTTAAATGGATAAATGATATATCCTTGGTAAATATTTTGATTAAAGATCTTAATTAGATATATCATAATAATTTAACTTTGTATTTTTTATAATTATTTTAAGGATTGTTATGGTAATTATTTTCAAATCATAGAAGGATAATTATCTTATTTTCTAAATGGATATTTTCTGATTTTACATGTTTCTAATGTCATTATTGTAGATTTAGTATAATTGAATTTTCAAAAATCAAATATATTAAGTTAAATACATAGATGGAAGCTTTTTGGATTGACTTGAAAATCAAATCTATCAATTATATTTATGGAAGTCATCTAATGGATTATTTGAAGATTTTAAAAAAGATTTTTGAAAGATTATTTATAAGGTATCTTAGAATTTTATTAAGAAAATTTTGAGAATATATACCTTATAGAGCTTAAATCAAATATCTTTCAAAATATAACATTTCCTCTTTTAATAAAATAATTTTTGAATATATTTTCATTTTCTAAAAATGTTAAGTTTTCAAAAATAAGTTTTCATAATATATCTATCACGTAAATCTAGATTGTTGATTTAACATAACAGAAAGCTATTTTTAGATTGATTTGATTAACTTACATATTTATACTTTATGTATTTATGGAATATAACTATCATATTTCAAGTATAAATACATGAGTTTTGAAGTTAGAAAATACAAGAGATTTCATATAAGAAAAGGATTAAATCTATATATATCTAAAGTATTTTTCTAAAGAGCTTCATTTGCATATTTATTCTCAATTTTTCAAAAGGTTTTGTGAAGGTAGTGAGGATTCTTATTCTTAAATTATTCGCATATTGTGAGAAGTTTTTAAGTAAGCCTAATTGTGAAAAACTTGAAGAGGTTATAAGTGAATCTATAAAAACTTGAGGTTATCAAGTTAACCATATAAACTTTAAAGAGGTTGTGAGTTAGCTTACCAAAAACTCTTGATTGTAAAGGTTCAAGTTAGCCTTGAAAACTTGTTATAGTGATTTGTTATACTAGAGTATCAAAACATGCGTTTTAAGAGAGTGGATGTAGGTATTTAGGTTGAATCGCTATACATCATGTGTTCATTATTTCTTCTCTTCTCTTTTTATTTTTAGCCTATTAATTTTCAATCACTTTGAAAGGCTTTTATAAAAAGGATTTCACCTAAATCTATCTATGATTTTTTAAAGGAAATTTTTCTAAAAAAATTAATGTATTTTATTTTATCAAAAATAGTTTGCTAAACTTTAAATTAGTTCACTATTTTAAAAATAGTCTACTATTTAATTTTAATTTTTAAAAATTTATTAATTTACCTCCCTCTTAACCACTACTTTTAGGACTAACGTTTGGTATTAGATCTTGTCTCTATTTTACAGGTTTAATAGCCTTAGAGAGATCTAATGGTAGCTGATTTGAGTATCAATATGGTTCTTGCTCCAAATAGTGAAGGACATTCAACAACAAGATCTACTTTATTTAATGGAATAAACTAATCATATCATAGACTAGAATGAGGAACTTTATTCAATCGATTGATATTGAAAGCTGGAAAAGTATTTTGTTTAGTGCTATACTTTTTATCGAGATGGATGAAAGCAAATGCACTAATGTTGATTGGAAGCTTATCTTAGATAATTCTAAAACTATAAATATTTTGCATTGTGCTCTTGATGTTAATGAATATAACCATGTTTCTACTTGTACTACAAGACAATATATTTGGAAGAAACTCAAAGTAACTTATGAAGGAACAAATCAAGTCAAGGAGTCAAAATTAAATATTTTATTGCATGACTATGAAATGCTTTCTTTGCAGCCTGACAAGAATATTTCATAAATTAAGCACCAAATTTATAGATATAATGAACAAGCTAAAGAACCTTAGAAAGGTGTTTTAAAAGAAGAACAAGTGAAGAAAATCTTGAGATTGTTACTTAAGAAATATGAATCCAAAGTTACTATTTTGTATGAGGTAAAGGATTTCACTAAGTTCACCTATGATGAACTTATTGGCTTACTACTTGTACATGAAATTATTCTTGATAAAAAGAAGGAACAAAATGAAGATAAGAAGAAAAACTCCATTGTACTCAAAGCTTTATCAAGTGATGAAGATTTGAGTGATGATAATGATGATGTTGCCATGCTTGCACAAATATTCTAAAGCATTTAAGAAAGCTGACAAGTATTCAAAAGAAGAAGCAAGAAAAATTTTTAGTCGAAAGATGAGCTACACTAAAAGAAGGAATAATAAGAAGTTATATGCTATGAATGTAATGAGTCTAGACATATCAAGCTAAAAATATCCAAAATTAAAGAAAAAAATTCAAAGAAAAGAAGGCTATGGTGGCTATGTAGAGTGATAGCAACAACTCAAGTTTAGAATTTGAATCTGAAAAAGAAGTAGCAAATATATGCTTTATGGTAAAAACCAATAATGAAAGTGAAAGTGAAAGTGAAAATGATTAATAAGAGGTAAATCAATCTTACCATGATCTGAAAAAGGTTTTGAACAAGTATTTTTTGAATTTTTAAATTTGGGTAAAAAAACTATTCTGGTTTGAGAAAGGATTTTAAATATATTCAAAAAGAAAACTCTATTTTGAAAAATGAGAAAGAAAAACTAAAATTTGAAATTAGCAAGCTAGTTTCAAATAACAATATTTTAAAAAAGGACTTTGAAAATCTAAATAATAAAAAAAATGTTTACAGATTAAGATTTGATGTTCTTAAAGGAAAAGAAGTTTGTCATGATACACATATTTCAAATTTAAGAAAAAGATTATATTTTCCCAAAAGAACATTTGCTTAAAATTCAAACATAAGGTTCTTTCATTGTAATTATTATGGATATTATTGTTATGTTTGTGGTTTTAAGAAAGGTAGCTTGAAAGGTAAGAAGGTTCAGGTGCCTAAGCAAACTTAAATTAATACTAACATGAAAGGACACAATACACGTTGGGTACCTGTTGACCCTGACTTTTCACTATCGTATAATTTTGAATTTATATCGATTGGGCTAGGATTTAGTCCTTAGTATAGATCCTAATTATACGTATAGGCCCTGTGCCTTCCTCTGTGTGTTCTAATGTACATAACATTTCAGAACTGGTGGGGCCCACCATGGCACCTGGCGGGACCCGTCGGGTATTATGAGTATTCTGTGCATACAGAACACCCTTACTTGTCGCATGTAGGAGACAAAACGCTCCAAATAGCATTTTCGGCCTCAGGCACTATTTACTATCAATAATACATAGGTGGGGCCCACCTTAATACAGCGAGGCCCGCTGCCCCTATTGCTTATTCTATGTATTCTGTACTTACAGAATACAATTCCTAGTTGCCTTACGCAAGGCACAGCGCTTGGCATCGCAAATGCCACTTCCTGGGTCCACTACGCTGTGAGGCCCATTTAGCGTCAGCGGGGCCTGCTGCCCCTATTGCTTATTCTGTGTATTCTGTACTTACAGAATATAATTCCTAGTTGCCTTACGCAAGGCACAGCGCTCGGCATCGCAAATGCCACTTCCTGGGCCCACAACGCTGTGGGGCCCATTTAGCATTAGCGGGGATCGCTTCTTGCTATCATTCGCTTTAAGGTATTCTGTACACACAGAACACACCTCATCTACTGCCTCACTAGAGGCAATAACTTGGTATGCTATTTGCCACTTTCTGGGCCCATTTGCTAAGTGGGGCCCATGAGGATACTATTCACCATGAACAGTACCTAGGTGGGCCCACTGCCCGAATCCGCCAAACTAGGTATTCTGGATGCATAGAATACGTTTCCGCTATCATTTTGATGAAAAATGACTTTCTGGCATGCCAAATACCATTTTTGGGGACGGAACTAGGATCGCCAACCATAAGTTAAACCCACTAGCAAAAACTTGATGTTCGGAGCCGAATTTGAGAGAATTTATAACTGCAAAGTTTCTCAGAATGTCGATTAAACTTGGGATGATATATGGTGCACATCCCTTTCGGCCCGTATTGCTCGGTGCACATCATGACGTGCGTAGCACATCGCACGATGCGCTACGCACGTCCCATAAAAAGACGTTTGGTCAGGAGCCTTCTAGGGACTTAATTTGGGAAAACTTTCTTCTACAAAGTTGTTCCTTATGTCAAATAACGCTTGTACACTTAAGGACGCATCCCGAAAGTGACTACAATGGGCCCCATGTGCGGGGGCAAAAATGATGTGCGGTGCACATCACATGATGTGTGCCACACATTGCCAATGTATGGCGCACATCCCATGATGTGCGCCACACATCCCCTCCAAAGTTGCGCCAAAAATTACAAAATTTCCATCGTAAAATTTTTCTATAAATATAGAGCTCGGGGCTCTTCTGAAGCGATCCCGAATTTTGCTCCTGAAGCAAGGCAAACCTCTGCCAAAATCACCCCACGAATTAATTAGGCCCCTAATTAATTAACTACTTGGATGTAGTGACAAATCTGCTTAGTTTAGGCTCCCTAAACAAGGAATCAAGGAAGATCAAGGAAGAAAAGCCGTCGAAATAAGGTAAAACTCCCATTTTCTTCATTTTTCTTCTTTTGTCACTTTTCTGCTTGGGGATATGCACCACACGTAGGGATGTGCTGCGCACATCACCTCATATGCGCCACACACAGGCTATGTCTGGTGCACATGAGTGATGTGCTCCGCACATCACCTTAAAATTTTTCCGAAAACGCTGTTTTTCGTCCGATCTGGGCTTTCTATGGTCATTTAAGGCTTTTCCATGCCTTGGGTGGCCTAGATTTGCCCTAAAACACCCTAGATCTAAAATAATTTTAACTTTAAAATTGTTTTTCATGATTCGGATGCAAATCCGTCAGTAGAAATCCGGTTTTAGGTCCGATCTACCTAGATCGGGGCTAGATCTAGGGTTTCTATTGAAAAATTTTGAATTTTTCTTCCGTTTTCTCTGGGATGTGCGCCACACATGGGGATGTGCTACGCACATCACCTCATGTGTGCCACACACAGGCTATGTGTGGCACACATGAGCTATATGCAGTGCATATTAGCTTTAGTTTTCAAAAATCAGCGTTATTTTGACCCAAACCGCTTCAAAAACCCTTCAGTTTTGAACTTTCCAGTGACTCTAGTAGCTAGATCGTGCACTTGGGGTTCTGGATCTATCGTAAATCATTCAGATCTATTTAATTTTAGCCCTAAAATTAATTATTTTCATTAATTGCTTAATTAATGTTTGGTTCGATTAAAGTTGTTGGGTTTTCAAATCGTGTACTTGAGGCCGATTCGCATTCAAAATGAGGTACTATCTTCATTAAAGTTGTTGGGTTTTCTCTGTATTTTACTTTTGTGCTAACAGATTCAATTTTCATGCAGATTGGCCTCTGATGTGTGCCATACATCAGGGATGTGCGCCACACACAGTCAATGTATGGCGCACATCACGTGATGCGCGGCGCACATCCCTTGCAATTTTTCCAAAAAATTGCATTTTAAACTGTATTTTCACCATATTTTGACATATCCAGTGGTATTTAAGTCTCACAGTGACTTGGGTATTCTGGAAAAGTCATAAAATAATTTTTACATAATTAATTTTGGCCTCAAAATTAATTTTTACGATAAAATACAATTTTTGATCGTATAAATGCGGTTTTTGAAAGGATTGGATTTTAATTGGTCGAGTGGCTTTCTCCAAAATATCCAATGTGATGTTAGCCCTCCCGGTTAATTCTCCATGATCAAACAAAAATAATTTTGCCTAAAATTATTTTTATTAAATGAATCTTCACGATCCGGCTTGTGTTTATCGCTTTAATTATTGCTTAATAATTGTTGGATTTTGACTCTTGATTTGTACTTTTAAATGGTATTGGATTAGTCAATTAAATATTAAATTCATTTGCCACTATTGAATTTATTTGTGTTTATTTTGCATATTAATCCATTCACATTTTGGATCGTGCAATTTGAGCGGCGGAAAGAGTATTACTTAATACCCAGGAATTTTTGTATGCGAGGAATGATTGTAATAGGATAGGATTAATTATTTGGTCTGTATTAATCCCCCTAAATTCCCCCAACTCCTTAATCCCTTTCACTGGCCTTTTATTATTTTTTCGTGGATGTTTAATATTTGCTTAAATATTACCATGCCATTCATGTCACATGCCATGTCACATGACACAAGCACACACTACTATGTATGCCATGCATATACCGTATGTCATAACATACTTTATTTCGTATGCATATATGTATAAATACGCAAATATGCAAATACACCAATACGCAATCCAATATGCACAATCAACCAATATGCCTCATCATGCATACGTATATGCCATGCCATGTCTTATACTATGCCATGTTGTATGTCATTACAATCATACCGTATGTCATACATATACTATGCTGTAAACACATACACATACGCACTAATATGCCCTGTCTTGCATATACCATGTCACTCATCCTACATGACCATGCATATGGTATATCATTCATTTCACATACTATGCATATAGTATGACATCCACTTCATATGCCATGCATATGGTATGCCATGTTATAATTTAACATTTCATATTACATGCCATAATACACAAGCACATTCTGCTATACGTGTCATGCATATACTATGTCACGCATTATTTCACATGCCACGCATTTGGTATGTCATGCCTATAACATGTCATGCATATGCCATGTATTACATCATCACCCATATCATGCATATGATATGTCATACATTATACATATGGTATATCATGCATATATGTATATGTCATTATGCCATGCCATGCATCACTTCATATATCATGCATACGATATGACCATTCATCATGTATACGCATCGCATATGCTATACATCCAATGCTAAAATGAATCCCTAAACATTAACGCATAATGTAATATGCTACTTGCCATAATATGCGCTTACATATTAGGTTGCCATGTCATGCATATGATATGTTATACATGCTCACATGTAATGCATATGCCATGTTACTTTTATCGCTATATCACATGTCATGCATATACCATGTCATCTAAATGCCATATAGCTTTATATGTCATTTACGTGCAACTTTGCAATGCCAATCCACATGACGCGCTGTGTGCCTACAATTACGCTTGCATGCTTGCCTGCTTAGGACAATTAATCCCACCTAAAATGGTAAAATCAATTTTGGAAACTCATAGAATAGATCTCCACCACCCGAACCCAATCTCTGAAGGGTTTAATTAGCACTCATGCTATGGGTCGGTTGGACCAATCCGGAACCATCCAGTGGTGACTCCTTGCGACTCTTTCGAGTCTGTATCATACCCTAAGGGAACCTCTTAGGAAGACTGCCTTTCACTCCAAGTGCGGTCCCCAGTCCGTGACTTTTGCAAGCCTCGCTCTGGGCCCCGGCAGAAACCGGCGCTCACAGTGGCGACTCCGCTGGGGACATCACAGCGAAAGAGTGGTGGCATCTAAGAGTTTCCATATCAATTTTCCCATCATAGTTGGATTAATTGTATGCATCACAACACTAGTCCGTGTCTGCACACACCACCCTTGTCCCGCGTCAAACCGGTGGTTG
>CANYBF011898083.1:0-15523 GCA_948192965.1 Dalechampia spathulata | reverse complement strand
TTTTATAAATTATGAGTTGTTTTTGGTTATTAAATCTTTGATTTGATTATTTAAATACTTCGGATATTTAAGTTTTATAATTCGGATATTTAAGTTGCGGTATAGACTTATGATTTAAGGGAATACAAATACTTATATATTAACTTTAGTTTTAATAATAAGATGACTTTAAGTAATAAATATTATGGAATTTGTAGATCTTTTATTATAATTTGATACTTTCATGATTTATTTATTTTAGTATTTGGGTGTAATACTTATGTGGTGAATATTATTTTATCTCACGTGATTATATGATTGATAATTGATTGAATCCTCTGAGAATATTACTGAGTTTAATTATATATATAAATAAATACAGGACCTACTGAGGAGCCTGTTCACGTGTCCCTGAGACGTGTTGATAAGGGTAAAGCTCCTGCAGGTTAGTGCTATATACTCAACTTAAATAATTAAGTCTGAGATAAAATCACACATGCACTGCATGATAAATTAATAAGTTGTATGGCCTGAGAAATATTATGACATTTATTTAAATAGTCATATGCATCATATCATATAAATCAGGTTCATCATTAAATAATGCATTGGTATTTCATAACATCACTTCATGGTGTCATAAGGACAGAAGGTTGAGGTTATTGTGAAATGTTGAGATTGAATATGTATTGAGATATTTATAAGGAAGCTGAGTACAATCACTTCCCATACGCTGAGTTCAATTACGTATGTTGATTATGATTATTGAATGCTGAGTATAGTCATATTCCAAAAAAAAAAAGAAAACTATGATAAAAAAAAGACTGGTGAATTAAGATATGACAGTAAAATAGATTGATTGAGGGAGAGTGCAAAACATCGCATTCTCATAAATCCATTTCATATTGCATACATTAATTTAAATTGAAATGGGATGTTGTGATTATGGAAATACTGAATTATTTATGATGCTATAAATGAAAATTGGAGATGAATCCAGGTACTATGATGTGATGAGATGAGAATATTGGAATTATATACGAGTGGATATGCTCATACTGGGGTTTGAATTATTCGTTACTTTATATAAGCATTATTGTATTGTGCTTATATTCTTCCATATAGTAGTGAATTTACATTAATACTTTGAAATTTTCTATACGTCAATATTATAAATTATTGCATTCATTTAATTAACGCCACTGAGTTTTACTTAGCATTTGTCATTTGATGAACGTACATCCGAGCACTTCAGAGGTGAGACAGGGTTAGAGGTACTCGTTGGCAGTGAGGCGCACGACTTCTGCAGATTTCGCTAGTGTTGCCCGAGACTTTCTTAGACAAACTCCTGCGGGCATTGTGTATGCTGTCTTTGCTTCTTTCATTTTTAGCAGTAATATTAGTTGTGTTGTTTTAATTTCTTCTCGATGATACCATTGGGATAACTGTAATCTGGTATATACTTATTCCTCCTGCATGCTATAGTTATCTTGGTGTTCGATTTATTTTCTTGGTATGTGTTTAAATTCATTGGCTTGGAAAATTTTTATTAGCATGTTTGAGATAGTTTGAATTATTGCATTATGACTTGATTGTTTTTCCCTTATGATGAAATTCTGGAACTCGAAGGAAGAGTTTTAGGGTTTCATTACGGGACATGTCTCTACTTGGGGGTATGATAGAACCAGAGGTGACCGTCTGCTGGGTTAGGGGTGATCAACAGTCAGATCTATTCTCGTGCCATCTAATAAGTGTTGTTTATTTCCAAAGCCTACATTTGGGATCCTCTGTCGAAATGCAACACTATCTTGTCAACAGCTTGACTAGAAGTCAAAGGTTTGACTAGTTCTGATCATCTGCTGGATCAATTTCCTGTCTGTGCTAAACATGGAAAAGTAATTTGTTAGTGAAATTGGTATTGAAATGGTCTAAGAAAAATGCCTGAATTTTTGAGTATCAGTCTGCTGCATTCTGACTGATTTTCTAGAATTTTCAAACGCTGCGGGTCATGAAAATTGGGCTTGGTAGAGCAAACGACCTCTAAAAATTCTGAAATTTTTACCAGAGGCCTAACTTTTCATGTACATCTTAGTGGGACCTAGGCACACATTAGCAAAGCTCCCCTAAGGGTGGCACATGTTAGTAAAAATTGCTACATGCAAAGCGCGTTCCACTATATGCTACACATATAGTTTGGAAATTTTATGTTTCAAGGATCAAATCCAAAAATTTAGTTTGTTTCCTCCTCTAAAACTAATTTTCTCTCAAACCCCAAATCAAAAACTCAACGTTCTTGTGAAAATAGCTGGAATCAGGGTGCAACCGACCCCCCGGGACCCTAAATCCATCCTGAGTTATGCTTTAACCAAACTCACAATGTGTGATGCTTATATTGGAGCCCATTTTGGTGATGCACTTATAGAAACTTTTATCATAGACTCCCATCAATGTCGAGCTCCTCCCGAGAAGGTGAGTTTTTTGCAACTCGGCTCAATTTTGTGGTTTTTTAGGAATTGAGTTTTAGGCTATTTTTCTTGCATTTAGGCTAGTATTTAACCCAAATTAAGTGCTAGGCTAGAGCTAGGCTTAGGTTAGCTTGTTTTTGTCGAGGCATTTCAGGGAAATTAGAGTTTTTCAGAGCAAATTTCTGCTATATGTAGCGCATATAGCACTGTATGCACCACATGTAAGCTATGTGTGGCATACATAGGGCTATGTGCTACACACATAGCTAGGAAAAATATGCCAAATCATGCATTTTTAGCCATTTTTTAAGAAAATATGCATTTTTACTAATTGATAAGCATGAATAAGTAGATTTTGGGTTTGAGAGAGGAGCTCTGTACCTTTAAAATGCTATCTATATTCTGTAATTCAGTCTGAAAGCTAACCTAAATTTTGTAATTTACAGAGGGAGCGAACAGTCATCGGCACTGGTAGCATCCAAGGAATGTTTGAGTGGTACTCCCAACTGCCTTGGGAGATTCATGTCAAAGTGGGCCAGAGTTGCTTTGGTCCATATATCTCCTATTTTACTGGTCTAGAGAAGAGATGCAACCGGTTTGTCATTATGGCCATGATTGAGCGGTGGACGCACACCTTTCATCGGCTAGTGGGAGAAATTGCAATTACCCCTGGGATTTTTGCTGGAATTACTAGGCTGGAGTGCACAAGACTGCCTATACAATTTGATGCTAGATTGACATCACCGTGTTGGGCATATGGTACAATCTTTGATTTGTTAGGCGTATCATCGAGCGTTAGGGGTAGACATAGCATATCATATGACTGTCTCAAAGAAGTAGTGTTGGTAGAGACTCTCGGTCAAACAACCTCTGTAGATCAGTATACCCGTAGCTTTTTGCTGTATATGCTGGGGTGTACTCTATTTAATGATACCAGGAACAACGTCCATATGTCTATGTTGTAGGCTCTCTGTGATCTGAGTACCATAAGGAGATTTGATTGGGGTAGCGCTGGTCTAACCCATCTAACGTAAGGATTAGACCTCTACAGTAGGCAGTGCAATGATCATTTTATTGGCTGCTGGCAAGTTGTAGAGGTAAGCAAAATTCTGTTGATTCTGATTCTGATATTCGTTCAAGTCTTACTAACTATGTATATTGATCTTGTAGATCATAGCATACAAGTTTGGACTACTTCTAGAACCTGAGATTCCATATGGGGTACCGCTTGGTTTCTCACGCATGCAGGCATGGAGTGTACCAAGGTGAAGGCTTGACTATATGATGGATGAGTTGAGAGAGTATCTCAATGACTTGACTTGGGGTCGGGTAAGAAGAAATAATTTCATTAGTATTAAACTATATTGAATTTGTTTAAAAAGTACCTGAGTAGGTGTCTGATTTATCATCATTATTGGAATAGGTACGTCCCTCTCCCTGGAGCAATATGTATCCGATGCTGGAATATTTGACTAGCTCAACACGCAAGGATGAGCATCATATGTTGTTGGAGAGTCCCGAGGGTAGACTCTTTTATTTGGAAGAGCACGTGATTGACTGGCAGCTGGGGCCAGAGAGTCGTGTGGAGCCTATTGCACCACCACGTGTGATGTTCTGGGCATCTTGTACTGATACCAACCCAAAGGTGATTATTGGGTTTACTGGTATTCCTGGATCATAGCGTTTATCGGATTCACCAGTGGACTACCCCACTTTTATTCAACTGAGGTTATTGGGGCCTGTAGAGCTCTCCACAGGCAGAGGTCAGTGTGATAAAGCCAGTGGGACCAGAGTCAGATCTGACATTCATAGAGGTCGAGGTGGGCACCATGGTTTATTTACTATTGGTAGTTCTTGGGGTTCCAGTGTCTCAAAAAGATCTCATGAAACTTAGCCTAATGTGTCTCCACCAAGATCTACATCCGAAACTCCAGAGGTGCCTCCTGGATATGAATGCCCCATGGACTTTATGGAAGGCTAGCTAATGTGGCCAAAGAACCCATTGATTTATATGTATGATGAGACTGGTTGTCCATACGAGATACCCTTTCCAGTGCTAACAAAAGATGAGATAGAGTTTTATCCACGGAACACCACCCATGTGAGTACATGTGTTTTGTATTTGCTCCGACTTTAGTAATCTTACATACATTTGACCTATGCAGGTACCCAAGGATGCCATGGCTGACACCTCGAGACTTCTGACAGGGTTGTACCACTATCACATCTCTGAGATATTGACTGTTCAGGTGAGTACCTGTTATAAATGTGAGTGCATGGAAATGCATGGATGTATGACTTATATGCATATATGCTCATGTTTTTAGATGAGTAGACATTTAGAGTGAGAGGAGCAGGACCGCTATGCTCAGATGATAGAGCAAATGGGATGAGAGATCACCCGGCTGATAACACGTCTAGAGCGATACAACATCAAAGTTTTGGATAGTCCCAGTCCTGATGATGACCACTCCAGTGAAGATGATGCTTAGAGAAGACATGATGTCTAATTCCCATATGCATGATGTCAGAACTCTATAGTTTCTATATTAGAATAATAAGACAGTGTGTTACAGTCTAACATATGGGCTTAGTACACTAGGGCTGTGGTGTACAGCTTTGAAAATAGCCAAAAGCCTGAACTATGTATCTTTTGGATTTATTAGTGGAATCCAAAGTTGTTCACTGCTATAAATATCTCATGCTTTATGTTTCATTACAAAAACATAATTTCTTTGTTCATCTATATAGAAGCTAGATATACAATGATTCAATAATCACTATCTGCTTTTCATGCTTGTTCTTGCCACTAGGGCAATGATGAATGGAGTCGATTAAGTAAGATTAGGCTCCAGTACTTGAGGACCTTTTAGTAAGTCTTAATCAATAATGCTTTCTTGCATGCAACAATGCAATTCTAGGATCCAATGACCTATGTTTTCTAGTTTGGACACATTGAGCTGTGCCCATTGTATGAGGAGGTTATTGCCATTCTCGGAGTTTCCTATAGCATGACGGTGATGCTAATAGTGCTGGTACCTATCGGAGAGGCATTCCCACATCTGATTAGGGCTTTCGATATCAGCTCGATTGAGATGAAGCCATTTTTGACTGTAGATAGCCATGTAGATCTTGCTGCTATTTTTTGGCAATGTGGCTAAAAATTTATGGAAGACTCGTCATAGCTGAGAGTTGCTAGATTTAGATTGTTGGCACAATTCCTATTCATCGATCCATCTAGTCATGGAGCTTTGTTGATTGGGCCTGTTGTAGATTAGATAGTGGAGGGTCAGACTCTTTTTCTTATGATCATGGCAAAGATTATCCTTGGGTTAGACAAAGTGAAGTGAGGACAGTCTGAGCACTTCAGTGGTAGTTTGCTTCTGTTACAGGTAAGAATTCTAAGCTGCCTTTACAGGTTTTTAACTTAGAAAGACTATATTTTGCTCTAATTTTTACATGAGCCACCTTTTATAAGACTTTTGACTCATCAAGCTTTTGACTTTTGCTTTAGACCTTAACTTTTTCCTGAACTGCCCCCTTGGGTTTTCAGCTCAGCGGGTCGCTCTAATTTTTGCCTGAGTAGCCTTTTGTAAGGTTTTAAACTCAACGAGCTCTTATTTTTATTTTGTTTTGTTACAAATATGGCTTTAAAAGAAGCTTGGGATCTTGGTGCCACCAGCAAGGGGCCCATAGAGATATCTCCCTCATAGCCATATGCAAAGGGGTTATACCTTTAGCGAGGTAAAGATGATGACATTCCAAGGCTAGATTGAGTGGATGGGGACTCGTCCTGAGAGTGAGATCAGGTGGAGCTGTCCTTGGTGGCATATACAGTATGTGACTGTAATGACCTATATAGATTGTATCCCACTGTCAGGATTCAGGTGTTGTACGCACTACAGTCCTGCTAGGATCTGTCATCAGTATAGCCATGGGTAGACTATACCTTGACTGACAGAGTTTGAGGGAGGAAGGCTAGTGCCTCGCTTTATGGAGAGTGTGGAGAGGACTTGGCGTCATTGTCGGATAGCGCTGGTTGAAATTCCTTGAGCTGGACCTACTACAGATGATGAGTACAAGCTGTGGGTGTTGCACCACGCCTAAGCCCTTTCCTATAAGACATTATTAGGCAATAATATGGCATGTAATAAAGAAAGATAGTGCTTTATCTTTGAGATTTGTATCACTTATGGCTAAGTTTATGAACATGTGTTCCATTTGCATTAATAAAATTAAAACATTTATAAGAAAAATGTTAAGACCAACACAGAAGTTCTGGATGTGCATCAGACTTAACCCATGTTATTGACCAGTCTCGTGTGAGATTTTTTGATCAACTATTTTAATGTTCTCCTTTTGGGTCCGAGAGCTCTAATTTTGCATGAGTTATCCAAGCCAATTTTTGACTTATCGAGCAAGTATTTTTCTTTTGCCTTAACTTTTGCATGAACTGCCTATGTAGGTTTTAAATTCACCAGGCTTTTATTTTTATTTTGCTTTTCTTTTGTCCTTTGCTCTAGATAAAATACCTCTTCAGTCGATCAAGGTTGATGGATTTTGAGAATTCATTGCCTTCCAAATCTAAGATGCGAACAACACCTTTGGAGAGGATCTTTTTAACTAGGAATGGGCCTTCCCAGTTAGGCTTGAACTTTCCATGAAGGTTGCAGACAACTAATCTGACTTGCTTTAGAACTAAATCACCTTTCTGTATGACAACAGGCTTGACCTTCCTATTGAATGCATTTGCCATGCACTGCTTGTAAAGCTATAGATGATAAAGGGCCTTTAGCTACTTCTCATCAATAGTAACCAGTTGTTCATACCTAGCCCTTTTCCACTCAGCTTATGGCAATTGAGATTCCAAGATGGTACGAAGTGATTTTAGCTCCAATTGATTGGCAATATGGCTTCTATCTTGTGGACCAGAGAATAGGGGGTAGCACCCGTAGGACTCCTTATAGTGGTTCTGTAACCCCATAAAGCAAATGGTAGCTACTCGTGCCAATCCCTGTAAGTGTGTACGGTTTTGGCCAAGATCCACTTAATCATCTTATTGGCTACTTCGACTGCCCCGTTAGCTTAAGGGCGGTAAGGATAAGATTGATGGTGCTCGATCCTATACTTTTCCAGTAAATTAGCAACTTGGCCTTGGAACTGCACTCCATTATCTAACACCAAGTGATGCAATACCTCATATCGGCATATAAGATTTTTCTCTATGAACTTGGAAACTTGCTTTGCCCCCAGTTTGTTGTAGGATTCTGCCTCCACCTACTTAGAGAAGTAATCAATAGCCACTAGTATGTACCGATTTCTATTAGAAGCGTTAGGATGTATCTCACCTATGATATCTCACCCATTGTTAAATTCTGCAATTTGACTAGTGGTAGGTGACTCAGATATCCATGAATCTGGCATTCATGGCATCCATACATAAATTGTATGCAGTCTGTCTCTATGGTGAGCTAGAAATATCCTTAGCATATGATTTTCTTGTAAAGCACGAATCCATTCATGTGGGGTCTGTATACACCAGCATGTATTATTCCTATGACCAATTCAATCTCCTTCTCTGATATGCATCGAAGTTGTAGACCATATGCCGTTCTTCTATAGAGAACACCCTGATGTTAGGTAAAATTGGGTGTTGGTCTACACAGAGCTAGCTCATCAATTCTGTTGGCTTCTTCTAGATAAGTACCAGTCTTCAGAAAGTTCATGATATCTACATACCATGGGATTTCATCTGGTTGGTCTAGTGCTATAACCTGTTCTCCCTCATAGCAAGGAATCCTTGACTGCTCAATGAATACAGGTTGAACTTGACTCTGCGGTCTCTTACAGATTGAAGCCAGTGTAGCCAAGGCATCAGCCATCTGATTCTCCTCATGTGGTATGTGAATAAACTGGCAAGAGCTAAAGTTGCAAATCATGAGCTTCATGTATTTAGCATAAGGCTTGAGCCTTTCTTCTTTGACATCCCACTCGGTCGTGGATTGGTGAATGATGAGCATTGAATCACCAAATATCTATACATCTTGGGCATCGGTTATTAGCAATGCTTCAAACCCAAATAAACACACTTCATATTTAATCATATTATTGGTGACTGGAAAGCTCAGCCGCTTAGAAAGCATAATAAGTTTGCCTTCAAGAGTGACTAGCATAACTCCTATACCTATACCTCTTCTGTTGACTGCACCGCCAAAATGCAACTACCATTTCTGGACATCAACTGCCCCAAGTGCTTATTTGGGAAGTCAAGTTCAAAGGTTTTAGAGTTATCCATCGGCCTAGATGCTAAGAATTCAGTAATTGCTCTGCCTTTGATCACCTTAATTGTGATGTACTACACATCAAACTCTAATAACAGGATCAACCACCTGGATAGTTTCCCTACCAGTGAAGGAGCTGCATACAAGTACTTCATAGGGTCATCCTTAGAGATTGCCTAAACTTGGTATGACTGGAAGTAGTGTCTGAGTTTCTTGGTGACCTAGACCATAGCCATGCATAGCTTTTAAACAATGATGTATTTGCATTTAGTTGGCAGTAGCTTCTTATTTAAATAGTAGATAGTATGTTTAACTCTGACTTTGTTCTCCTTAGCCATTATAGTGCCCACTGGCTCCTCTTCTAAGGCTAGATAGAGTAATAATGGTTTTCCCGACTGAGGCAGTTGTAGGATCGACGGGTTGGAGAGATAATGCTTTACCCTCTTAAATATGAACTGGCAGTTTTCATCCCAAACCATAGGCTGGTTCTTCCTCAAAATCTTGAAGATAGGCTCACATATGATAGTAAGCTTGGTGATGAATCTGTTGATGTACTAGAGCTGTCCCAAGAATCCCCTGACTTCGATATCAATTCTAGGGATAGGCATCTTAATGATTGACTTTGCCTTGTCAGGATCCACTTCGATACCCCTCTAACTGACAATATGACCCAATAGCTTGTTGGATATCACCTTGAATGTGCATTTCTTTGGATTCATCTTAACGTGTGTGAGAAACCTGTTAAGAGCTGGTAGATGCTCTTCTCTAGTGGGAGACTTCACCATCATGTCATCCACATAGACTTTGATCTCTTTATGGATCAAATCATGCAACAAGGTTGTTGCAGCTCACCAGTAGGTAGCACCTATATTTTTCAAGCTGAGGGGTATAACCTTATAGCAGTAGGTCCCCTATTCTGTGATGAAAGCTGTCTTCACCTTATCTGTAATTACCATCAGGATCTGATTATACCATAAAAATCCATCAGTGAAGGAATATATAGTGCTAGCAGCTACACTATCGACTAGCACATCGATATGAGGTAAAGGAAAGTCATCCTTTGGACATGCTTTGTTCAGATCCCTGTAGTCTACGCAGACTCTGACCCTGCCATCTTTCTTAGGAACTGGAACTACATTGGTCAATAATTCCGGATAGTTGACCACTTTAAGGAATTTAGCATCCAACTACTTTTGGACATCTTCCTTGACCTTCTGTGCCTACTCTGGTCGAAGGTGCCGTAGTTTCTGCTTAACTGGCTTGAACCCCAGCTTAGTAGGAATTTTGTGCTCCACGATGGATCTGTTAACACTTGGCATGTCTTCGTAGCTTAGAGAAAAGGCTTTTATATGCCTTTTTAATGTGCTGATTATTTCTGTTCTCTCTTTAGAGGTCAAGTCTGATGTAATCTAGAGTAGATATGGTTTGTGATTTATGTTAATGTTAACATTTTTAATGCATGATGTGTTAATGTCAATAATGCTCATGTTCATGCACAATGCCATTAGAAAACACATCGTAAACATAAGTAAAGTTATTCTTCATTGCATTGTACTTATTTGGAATTACATCATCATCAAACAAAACAAAAATAAGAACATCAGTGTCCTCATATAGTAATTCCTCAAAAGTACTATCCACCAGCATGGCTATATCTTTGTAGACCTTTGGCAGCAGTAGATCCTCAATGTCCAAGCTTTGCAACTCGACTCCTAGTGCAGCAACTATAGTGATTTCCGGCTCCAAGTAGCCGATGGTGAGATCTTCAATGTCACCAAAGATCTAAAAAGCTTCATCAGGGCTGATGGTGAAAGAAGCAGCAGTCTTTCTAGCTACTGTAAGGGCTGACAGGTCATAGACGTCACTAAAGATGGTGAACTGCTAATTGAAGAAATCATCCGAGTTAGGCAACTCGGGAGCATGATCATGTTATGTTTCTCCCTGAATGAAGAGAACTATCTTGCACTCTTCTGGTTTATTTGAAGTGTAAGGATCAAATCCAATGCAATATCTTTCTTCCTACATGGTCGTAGGAATATCAAACTCTACCAAACCCTGATGGTACCGACCTAAACCCATACTAGGCATAAAGTTCATCAGTTGCATCATCCTCTCCACAGCAGGACTTAGTTGGTATGAGTATGATTCAGGTTCTCCGATGGCAACAATTTGAAACCTTGTCATGAGAGGGACATCTTCCCTGATGCAGGCTAAAGCGACCTTATCATCAGCAGTATTAGTAACCACACCTTCATTGTGTGGAACTTGATCTTCTAGTGCAAAGTGGATGGTACACCTCCTAGGGGATGGAACCACATATGACCCAAGGTAGTGCAAATGACACTAGAATGTCCAAGAATGTTAACTCCACCAAGAAGGTACTAGTAACCTCCCGTTTTGACTCATCATAAGCTCTGATGATAGTCTTGTACGGTTTCAAGTCTAAAAGTTAAACCCCGAACTTGGGTAATACCTTAAGAGGACAGATGTTGATGCCTTAACTATCATCCACCATGACATAGGGAGTGAAGAAGTTCATGATATTCAACTTGATGAAGAGTGCTTTGTTATGGCAAATACCCTCAATCGGTAGATCTGCATCAGAGAAAGTGATCATGTTTGATGGTAATTCTTGATTCACCAACTGACTCTTTATGCTAAAGGTAGAAGCGGATGGAGAGATTCTCATGCTTGAGAGTGCCTTGACAACAACCCATTGATGTTGCTGGGAGGATAGTACTAAGTCCCAGATACTGATCTTAGCTTGCGTCTTCTTTAACTGCTTGACAATAACATTATTAGGCTGAGCAACCTGATCAGCTGGTTGTGGAGCTGGAACATTACTTGGAATAGCCTCATCCCTAGTGGGCTAGCCTTGGTTAACTTTTTAGGAGCTTCTGGCTTCTTCTTGAGGTTGGGAGGAGTGAATACCTTTCCGCTATGAGTCATATTGTAGACTCGAGAGGACATCTTATTAGCACCTAACCCTTTTTGTTGCTTGGGCAGTTTTGGTGTTGGCTTAGCTACCTTGGGGTCTCGGTTGACTTACCCTTCTTCAAAGCTTGGTCTTGTGATGACTTAAACTTAGTGGAATCTTGAGTGATTCTAGACTCATCCTCTGAACTATCATACCATATGTCAAAGTGCCAATGTAGAACCTACCACCAGGTCAGAAGGTAATAGTGGGTAGCTGAGCAATCCTCTCACTGCCAAGGGGAGAAAAGGAGTTAAGAACCAGGGATTCTAGCAAACTTGATTGGAGCATGTAGGTGTGGTTGGCTTTGTGGTAGTTAGGTAACGGGTTTGTTTTGGTTGGTGGTTTGGATTTTTCAGGGTCTTTGATCTCATCAGAGTCAATGAGATTCTGAATGACCAGTATGAGGGAGTGACAGTCATCAGTGTTATGGCCGTGGTGTTGGTGATAGTGGCAGTAAGTCTTGGTATCCATCGAGGTTGGGGGTGGTGTTTTGAAGTTTGGTTTAAGTGGTTTGATAAGTTTGGCTTTGAGGAGATGCCCAAAAACCTTGGAAAGTGGCATTCCAAGATATGAGAAGTTCTGGGATGGGGTAGTGTTTTGGAGTATGGGATTTGGTGTTTATAGGTCATTGATGTAGTGTGGCTTTTATTGTGTTTAGGTATATGTGGTGGTTTTAGGCTTTTGGAAGGAAAGCTCCTTTTTCTTACCCTCAGTCTGCTCAATGCATTATCCCACTGAGTAAATGTCCTCGAAAGTGTGGAACGTCTGATATTTTAACTTATCTTGATAGAGTGGCAACGATCCCATGATAAGCTTGTTGATCATGTCAGATTTAGATGGCTTTTGTCTGACCAGTGCAGCTTTGTCCATCAACCTACTAAAGTAATCCATAAAGGACTCATTGGTTTTCTGCTTAACCATTTACAAATCCATTAGGGTTGCATCAAATCAAGACTTGAACCCATACTATTTACAAAACGTAGTACAGAGAGGTTTCCACTTGGCCGTGGTCACCTTGTTGAGACTGTGATACCAGGCTAGCGCTGGTCCCTCCAGTGAGATGAAGAACAATTAGACTATCTGATCATCCGATAGGTCTGTAGTGCTCATTATCATGGTGTAAGTCTTCAAATGGTTCTTTGGGTCTCCAAATTCGCTGTACTTGGGAACATCTAGGAGCTTGAACTTGGCAGGAAGTCCCTTGATAGCTTGGACCAAGAACTCATTAAAGTCTAAATCAGACCATATGCCTTTGGTCTTCATGATGGTCTGCAGCTATTCAATCTTCTGCTCCAAGATAGTGGTCTTATATTTTCGAACATCATGCATATGGAGCGAGATATCATCATCAATCTCCATGTTGCACAGATTGATACCCTTCCACTTTTTCTTCATCAGAGCTAGTCGGGTGATGAATTCTGTAGGACTGAGAGCCTTCTGGATCTATTGTTGCAAGACAGTCTTAAAGTCATCATTCAAGAGCTTGGTCACTAACTGGTCAATGAGTTTCTGAACTGTAGCAAGTGTGGCCTCATCTAGCATCAAGGCAACAGGGTCAGAGGATGACATGACATTCCTGGCATACTGATAGTCTGACATGGTTTTGTACATGACAGAAAGAGTTAGTATGGATGCATGAGTATGCACATATGGTCATATGTGGTGCACGTGATGTGACACATAGGATGTATGCATGACCTATGCTAGGAAATAATGCGATGTCATGGCTATAACAAAGTGAGTTAGCATGCATATGCGTGGGTGCACATGATGCGTCACGTAGGATGTATGTGTCCTATGCTAGGAAACATCCAGTATTATGGCTGTAAAAGGAAATCTATTAGAAGATTGCATGAGTGTGCATGTATGCGTGTTTGGATAGAAAACATGAAAATGGTTAGCGAACACATAGCATGCAGTAACACTCCATGCCACCCTTATACCTCCACGAGAATTGGTCCATTCAAGTTCTCCTTTCCTGGGTGGGATACTAGCCTAGAGTTATGCTGGGAACTTGAGGCATCATTCTCTCAATAAGGTAAGTAAAATGGTTGGTCATTGCTTGATCATATGAGGGATTATGGTAAAAGCCTGACAGTATTTTGACCTAGCCATATTGCTATGATAAGTGAATGCCGATGGAATTAGCATGAGGTTGTGCAACCATACGAAATCATGAAAGGATTCTGACTCTTAGCAGAGTAATACAAGCATGATCATGTTGTTATGATAAGTGTACGCCCATGGAATTGGCATAAGGTTGTGCAATCATACTGAATCATGAAAGGATTCCAACTCTTAGCAGAGCAATGCAGGCATGATTACATTGTTATGATAAGAGTACGCCCGTGGAATAGGCGTGTGGTTATGCAACCATACGAAATCATGAAAGGATTCCGACTCTTAGCAGAGCAGTATATGGGAGGAAAATAGATCGAGTCTATACAAATCCATTGACATGATAAGGCAAAGATCCACATAGCATGCAATAAGGGTCCTAGTTTGGAATGTTGTTAGGCTTGTTACATGGGCTTTAATCTGGCTTTGAGAACAGGCTAAGGTCTCCCACCATGTTATCCATAACCTATCCAACCAAATGGAATCATTGATATAAGACTATACCTCATGTTTATCCATCAGGAATCATTGACGGTTATCAGTACAGTGCAGAGAGTAGTGAAGGCAGATTTGCTTTCCCGAGGAGTCGAATGAAGTCCAAGGTACTCACTGACCCACAATCACCAGTTTGACACAAGACCAGGGTGGTGTATGCAGACACGGACTGGTGTTGTGATGCATACAACTAATCCAACTATGATAGGAAAATTGATATGGAAACTCTTAGATGCCACCACTCTTTCATTGTGATGTCCCCAGTAGAGTCGCCATTATGAGCGCCAGTTTCTGTTCGAGCCCAGAATGAGGCTTGCGATGCTCACAAACTGAGGATCGTACTTGGAGAGAAAGTGCAGTCTTTCGAACGGGCTACCTCAAGGAATGATACGGAGTCACCACTGGATGGTTTTGGATTGGTCCAACGGACCCATAGCATGAGTGCTAGTTAAACCCTTCAGAGTGAGGCTTGCGATGCTCATGAACTGAGGACCGCACTTGGAGTGAAAGTGTAGTCTTCTTGAGGGGTTCCCTCAGAGAATGATACGGACTCGAAAGAGTCACAAAGGAGTCACCACTGGATGGTTTCAAATTGGTCCAACAGACCCGTAGCATGAGTGCTAGTTAAACCCTTCAGAGATTGGGTTCGGGTGGTGGAGATCTATTCTATGAGTTTCCAAAATTGATTTTACCATTATATTTGGGATTAATTATCCTAAGCAGGAAAGCATACAAGTGTAAATGTAAGCACACAGCGCGACATGTAATTTAGCATTGCAAGGTTGCACGTAGAATGGCATATAATGTTATATCACATTTGGATGGCATGGCATATGCATGACATGCAAAATAGCGATAATGTAACATGGCATATACATGACATGTGAATGTGAATGACATATCATATGTATGATATGGCAACCTAACATGACATATAAGCATATAATCATAGCAAATAGCATATAGCGTAATACGTTAGCGTTTTTGGATTGTTTTGGGCATTATAGGTGTATGGTGTATGCGTGGCATATGAAGTGAGTGGCATGGCATATGCATGACATGTGAAATGGATGGCATATCATATGCATGATATGTGAGGTGATGCAAAACATGGCATATGCATGACATATGGCATGGATGACATACCATATGCATGGCATATGACATAGATGGCATATCATATGCATGATATATATGCATGACATATC